>JAEIGR010000146.1:0-208477 GCA_018904305.1 Scaptomyza montana
ACAGGTGATACAAAATTTATTATTGTATATGGTCCGGCAAATTTAGTAGCAAGCTTCGCAGCAGAAGCCTTCCGCTGCATTAACAGGTGGTGTTGTTTCACCCACACCTTGTCTCCTACGGATGGTTCCACTGTACGTCTCCGGCGGTTGTTATGCCTTGCTTGGTCCTGAGCGGCCTTTTTCTAAACTCCTGCGCACCAGTTCAAAACTTCTCTAAGTTTTTCCGCATTGTCTATGGGTGTTTAGTAATCGGTGCCCTGTACCGAGGTGTAACGTTGTCGTACAGCGCATTTGGTAGCCCTTGGTTCCCGCCCTTGCGTGATAAACGGCTGCACTGTAGCCTGTAGACGCCGGTATGGTAACCAACGGCCGGTGACAAGTTCTGGCAAAAATTCATCCCAGCACCGCTGGTTATCTTTGATGAATTATTTGCCATCATCGTTTTTACCGTGCGGTTCGCACGTTCTGTAGGATTCTCTTGCCAGGTGTGTATGGTGCAATAAATTGAATTGTCGCACTCCCAATTCTTCGAGAAAGCGTTTGAAGGCTTTACTCGTAAATTGTTTTCCGTTGTCCGTTATGAGAACTTTTGGCACCCCAAATCGTGCCAAAATTCTCTCTCTGAATCACTTTTGCAAAGTGGCTGTGGTTGCGCTCCTCAGCGGAACGCTCAGTCGCGAAACGGTCAAGGCATAATGCATAATAGCATTGTGTTGCCGTGTTTTGATCTTGGCGGTGGGCCAGCAAAATCCTTTACACGGTACTCCACATGGCTCTTCAGGAATTTGTGTCAACATCTTTCCTGCTCTTTCAACTCTTTTTTAAAGTCACATTTGTCCACGTTGATGCGCAGTTACTTGCCGCGGCCGTCAATACCTCTTTGAGATTTGCCCATATGTTCTTCGCGCGTTCTTCCGATGACTATAATATCATCTAAATAAACAAACGCGTGTGGCATCATCTCTGGTCAATAACGCGATCGAAGCCCTCCTGAAAAGTTGCCGGTGAGTGTAGCCCAAATGGCATTACTTTCACTGTGGTACAATCCTTCGCCTGGGACTGTAAATGCTGTCAGTAATTCGACTCGCTTTCTCCATCGGGATCTGCCAGTACCCATCTTTCAGATCCAAGCTAGTGATGGAATGTGGGCTTCATGTAGCTCGTCTAAAATGTGGTGTACTCTTGGCAATGGATACGCGTCCTTAACGGATCGGCTGTTGGTTGCCTAAAATCCACACATAACCGCCATTTGCCATTCTTCTTTTTCACCATCACGATTGGTGCGCTGTGTGGGCTGTTGGATGGCTCTATGCACCTTTCGCAAGGGTTCACTCTACTTGCTGGTTAATTTCTGCTTGCATTTTGGATTCTTTGGAAAATACGCTGCTTTATAGGCCTGTCGTCGCTCATCCAATTTTGTGTTCTGTAATTTGTGATGTGCCCTTTAGTTGTTCGAAGGCTGCGATTTCCCTCCAAAAGAAATTCATTAATTTCTTGATCTTCGTGTAGATTTTGCTTTCAATGATTGGGTTTCTGAAATCGCGTATTGCTTTGTCTTGTTCGGTTGTATTTTGGACAACTGCCACCGACAGTCTCTCTTCCAGATTTCCAACCTTTGTGCCGTCGTGCTGGGATGGTGACCACCAATCCCTTTACACCGCAACACTGTGCCCATGCCAGTCGAATCGAGTCGGCCCAGCACCAAATCGTCTATCACACCAGGCATAATTAGCAACGCTATTTCCAAACTGCGATACTTGGGTCGGTCTTTTCGACTGTTATTTGTTCTGTTGTCCTGCTCTTGTGTCCGTCTGCTAACTTCACCTGTCTGCGACGCTTCTCCGGCCTACAGTGCTCAGTCTACAAGCAAGCTCTTCGCTAACAAAGCTGTTTGTAGCCCCTGTATCGACTGTAGCCTTATACTGACACTCACCGATCCCTACGGTGGCAGTCAACTGCGTCCCTTCGTCCTGCAGGTGACCGACTAACGTCTCGGGGTGGACCTTGGCGGCTCCCGCTCGCCCCTCGCTGGCGGGCGCCGCTGGCCGTTTCCCGACTGACAACATAGTGGTGCCGTCCGCTGACCGATTCTGCCACAGACCCAGCAGAAATCCAGCATTGGGTTTCGGCACTCTATCGCCCAGTGTCCACACACGCGACATGCCCTTCCTGGGTTGTTTATGTGTGTCCTGGCAGGATTTTGCTGGGTCCTAGGTGTTGGGGTTGGCCGTTCGTCCATTCCTCCCGAGTGCTGGTTCTGCTCCTCCATGGTCATAAATCGTGTACGATTTGCACGATTCTGATGGTGATCGCGTCCATTTTGCTGCGTATCTCGGTGTTGTTGAGGCTGTTGTTGTTGATGTTGGCTGTATTGTTGTTGGGCTGTAGCACTTTGTAGCCTCAGTTTCAGCCTATCCTTTTCTAGTTCTTCGAATTCTTCTGCCAGTTGCATCAGCTGGGTCAAATTCGAGAACTGGTTTGGCCGTGCGTATCTGCGCAAGTCAGGAAGGCTGTTGGTGTAAATAGTGCGCACTTCCTTCTGTTGAGAGTCGTAGGGGTCTCATCAGAGTCTGCATCTCCACCATATAGACTTTTAAAGGCTCATCCAGAGCTTGCCGCCGTCTGCGTACTTCGTCGTACAGATTTTCAAAATAATCTCGAGGTAAAAAAGTATTCTTGAAAACTGTCGACAAATCCACCCATGTCGTCCAATGCCTGTTGTTAGCTATGTACCACTTAAGTGCCATTCCTTTCAGCAACTCCGGCATCGCTCTTGGAATTAAATTTAAATTTAATCCATATGTCTGCCGACCATTCCACTTGCTCCAAGAATTCGAGAGGCTTCGATAGTCCATCGAATCGAAAGCTCCACTCTCGAACTTGTTTGGCTACTTTTTGGTATTCACTTGCCCTTGCATTGGTCTGATCTATGTGTGTGGGTGCGGCCACGCTCTCCTGGCTGTTTGGCTGTACCCAGGGCGATCGGCGAGATTCCTGTAAATCTCGCGCCCTAGCCGCCGCGCTGGTGCATGGGACGCTTAGCCTTGCTACGTCTATGCCGGCAAACTCCTTTTCCTCTTCGTATTCCCCCTTCCTCGCGCATGAATTCGGGTTCTTTTATTCGGTGACTGTCGGCTGTATGTTTTCGCCAGTTCGCTAATGCGAACGCTGTATTGAAGATTATTCTCATTTTGACTTACCCAGTCTCCGAATTGTCTTCTCATATTTTCGACAGTGCCTTCCAGCTCCAGACCAAATTCGCATTTCACTAGTGCATCCTTTTTTAGATTGTACACCCACGAACGAAGAATATTGTCAATTATTTATATGCATTTTAAAAAAAAACCTATGTGATATTAGCCGTAGATCCACAGTTGGGCGCCAGTTGTAACGAACCTTAAGTTACGCGGTTTTTAGCTGGGCTAACTCTCGCGGTGCTGAGGGTACGTGCCAACAAATTTATATTTGTGGCGGCTGCGGCAATAAGAACACAATTTGGTTTATTTTTTAATACATATATTTTAAACTGCACTCTCTGCTAGTTTTCACGTTGGGTTTTACAATTGCTGTGCACTTAATGATATTTCTTATTAGAGTTTAGTAAATCGTACGGCTCTTGTGTCGTAGTTTTATTTGCAATGCTGGCGCTCTCGTTGCACCAAATATTCAGAGTCAATGTTTCGCCTACTAAACGAGGTTTAAGCTAGCAACGCCCGAATTCGCCAGGCTCTACTATGGCCTCCTTGTTACCACAAGGATTTCGCCAATAGTCTCGCCTACTCTCAGGCTCTGGCTTTAGCTTCACCTGTCCTTCGCCAGGCTCACTTATCTGATACTTGGTTTTAATTCGAGGTTGCTTTGCAAATGCAACGCACCCCAAGGCTGGCTAAATTTCGCGTATCGATTTCTCAGTAAGATGTTTCTTAATCGCTAAGGACACGATCTGCTTTGCCCTTATTGCGATATGAATCCTTTTAAATTCTTAACTTATCCTTTCGCGTAGGATTTCTTTATGTTTCGCACTGATTTTCACTTGTTTCGTATTTAACTCACTTGTACTCCACTAACTCGTACTCAACTAACTTGTACTCAACTGACTTGCCGCTCTGTCCAAGGCGGCTCCTTTTATACTCTTCTGCTGTCTCGCTGGACCGGGGCCTGTCAGCGCTGCCAATGTCACCCAAGGGCAAAGGTGGCGTGATCGTTCCAGTGAGATTTGCCTAGCAACAACGGTTCCTCGTTCCTGATCACGCCTGTCGTTGGTGTGACGGTGATCACTATATTTCGTGGATGCACCCCGCACACCAACGGCACTTTGCCACGACTTTTGCGGTACGTGTTTTGCGGCTCCCATGTGCCAAACACGTACCTTAGCGCTGACATCCTGCGTCAGAGCGAGACAGCATGCGAATTCGCCGCAGCTCAGGTCCAGCTGCGGCTATAAATGCAATCGCTTTTTGTTAGGCGCTATAAGTGAATATGGCTCCTCACACTACTTATGCATATCTCAAACTAATTGTAAATTATTAATAATTGTTAACAAATCAATCCAATCACGCCACGCGAAATTGTCAATATAAACATATTTCGGCTTCATCATGGAAAGAAGCCAAAAAAAAGATAGCCACTTAAAGTATATAAACTCAAAGCAAGAACTTTGAGATTCAAGTTTGATATTAAGTTTAAAACGAGAATGACGTCTCGCATTCGTATTCTTGTAAAACCAAACTGTCAATACGTCAATAAATTAATAAAGAGCTTATTAGTGATAATATAAAATAAAACAGTTTTTTATTTTTTATACTCGTTACCGAAGGTCAAGATTGACAATTGACATTCCACAAAGATCTGCATCAAAAATTTAGATGCGATTACCACCCATACCGCCCCTAGCCCCACCCCATTACCACTTTTACAAACTTTGAGTTTGAGTCACCAAATATGGTATGAAGATAGCTATTGACATTCCACAAATATTTGCATCAAAAATTAAGATGCCACACCCACCCATACCGCCCCCAGCCCCCCATTTCAACACTCTGACAAACTTTGAGCTAGAGTCACCAAATTTGGAGTCATCAAGGAAAATAGCTGTTGGCATCCCCGTCTGCATCGGATGGGCAGCGTACACCCCTGCCCCATCCGTACCCCTCTGCAGTCAGGCCTCTTTTTACCGGTTTTAATACTGGTAACGAGTATACCGCAGTCGGTTGCGTCCGACTGCAACGTTTCCACTTGTTTTTTTTTCGCAAAGAATACGAAAATTTGTTATTGGCGCAGCCGGTAGGATAAGTGAAAATAAAGTGCATTAATTAGAAACAGTGCCATAGTTAACAGCACACTTATGCGCTAAAGAACGGACGTGACTTAAAACACATTTAATAGTGTTAAAATAATTAAAAACCAATACTTGAAAAACACACTGATCCGCGAAAGAACATTATGAGTTTAACACAGTAAATAGTGTTCAAATAAATTATAAACCAATACACGCAAAAATAGTAAAATATTTGAAGACCTTAAAAGTAATCAAACACAAATTGAAAATGACAGCCGTACTAAATGAAGCAGAGGTTAGTCAGGCTTTGTCGCAAATAAGGCAGTTTCATGGAAATCATGTCGAATAGGATTGAATATATAATACGCCTTTTTTGAAGTACAAATCCACGTCAACAAAGCATTATGTAGGGAGCCATAGAAGTACAAGTCGTCGGGGAGGCACAACGGATTTCACAATTATCATTCGCCAATAACTGGACGGAACTAGAGGTGGGCACGGGCTGGGCTTTTATCGGGTACCCGTGGGCACCCGCGGGTAACCGTGGGTACGGGCTGAAAAATCATATTTCGGGCTGGGTGCGGGTGGATGTGGGTTGGTCCGTTCAACCCGCTTTACCCGAAATAAAGTAAGTAAATATTTTGGTTAATATTATGGTTCGAAAAACTTAAAAAACATTACAAAGTAGAATTATATGATTTTCATGTAATGGAACAATTAAAGGAGAAAACCTTAAATTCTTTAGAAAAACGTTTTTAGCCAACTTCAGTTAATTTAGTTGGATTATTTTTTAAACCCTCCGTTTGAAGAGTTAAGTTTTTTTTATCAGAAGAAAGAAAAAATCATGCGTTAGAAGCAGTGAAATGCATGATGATTGAATATCGCGAAACGTTAAAAGACAACCTTGATGACTCGCAAACTGAAAACTCTTCGCCAAACACGAGTCACGAGTTTCAAGACTTTTTTGACACGCATCAACCAAAAAACTAAAACTTGACAAAAATGCCATTGATTTAAAAATTGAAAACTATTATGCCAAAACTTCTCATTCAAACTTGCCAATTCTAGAATTATGGAAACAAGCAACTGACCTCAAAATATTGCAATTTGTGGCTAGTAATATATGGTAAAATTCTTAATGAAAGACGCACAAAACTTTCAAGTGGTCCAAACAAGCTTCATTTTTAGTACCAAAATATGTAATTTTATTTGATAAAAATAAAAAATTAAGTTTTTGAAAAGTTCTACATTTTACGGGCGGGCGGGTTGGGTTCGGGTACGATATTTTTTATTGCCATCGGGTACGGGTAAAGACTGGCGCTGCGGCCCATGGGCTGGATCGGGTCGGGCGCGAAAAATTAGGCCCATGACCATCTCTAGACGGAACTAAAAAGGGCATTAACGGAGGAATATAAAACAAAAACACCGATCGAGTAACTACTGAGACAGCTATACAACGTAAGTTCATAGAAGAGTTAGAACGAAAATCATATGTTATAACAAATAAGATAACTTTAGAGAGCAACCAAGCAAATATGCAAGTGTATGTAAACGCAATGAACAACACTATAAAAGATTTAATTAAAAGAAAAATCCGGAAAGAATTTTAATGATATTAGCCAAATATGATATAACAACCAGCAACTTACTTAAAGTAGCAGCACAACGCGAGGGACTATACGAAAAAAATTTGATTGATACAACAAAAAACAAGTGGAAACGTTGCAGTCGGACGCAACCGACTGCGGAATACTCGTTTACAGTATTAAAACCGGTAAAAAGAGGCCTGATTGCAAAGGGGTACGGATGCGGCAGGGGTGTACGCTGCCTGAAAGATTCTCCTTAAAGATTCTCCGATGCAGATGGGGATGCAACCAGGTATCTCCCTTCCAAATTTGGTGACTCTAGCTCAAAGTATGTAAAAGCTGGGGAAAGGGGGGCTGGAGGCGGATTGGGTGGGTGTGGCATCCACATTTTTGCTGCAGATCTTTGTGGAATGTCAAATGCTATCTTCATACCAAACTTGGTGACTCTAGCTCAATATTTGTAACAGGTATGGATAGGGGGAACTGGGGCTATCTATCTTGCTATCTTCATACCTTGGTGACTCTAGCTCAAAGTTTGTAAAAGGTGGCGAAAGGGGGGCGAAATGGGTGGGCATGGCTAAAAAACTTTGATGCAGTTCTTTGGGGGTCGATATCAGCTATCTTCGTACCAAATTTGGTGGCTCTGGCTCAAAAACTGTTTGAGATATAGCCATTACTGATTTCAAATTTCGGTGGGGCTGGGGGCGGAATGGGGGGCCATGGCTCCAAAATTTTGGATGCAGTTTTTGGGGGTTGCTAGTAGCTATCTGCTTACCGAATTTGGTAGTTCTAGCTGTAAGGATGTGCGAAATATGTGGATTTATCGGTTTTGAGTTATCGAATTTATCGATTTGCCAGCCCCCCAGTTATCGTACAACTCCCATCTTGACACTTTAATTTACTATCCCATAGATAAAGAGAATTGGAAAGTTTCAAGTCTCTAGCTTGAAGGGTGTGGAAAAAAGTTGAGAACATACGGACGGACAGACGGACGGACACCATGACGGACATTGCACAAACTCAATATACTCTTTACCTTCGGTATCGTATAAATATCACGCAAATTTTAACCAAAGTACACCTACTTATCCCACTAACCAAGTTAATCACAACTATCCAAACAATAATTACAATAACTTACGTGCAGGCAGTCCAACAAATAACAAACAAAAATTTAATGAATTTCAACAAAAACTACATCAGGGTAGACAACAAAATCCAATGAATTATCCAAACAATTGAGCTTCAAATGCACAATCATTTAATTATCAAAACCAACCCCAGAAAAGACAAAGAGAAAATAACAGCGGAGTGTCAAAAATGGACACTACCGACAATTTTCAAGCAGTTGCCCCGGACGAATAAATAATAATAATCCATTCATAATTGTGATTATGAATGACAACGCATTAAAATGTGTAATTGACACAGGGTCTACTATTAATATAATGAATAAAAATTATTTAAACTTTCCAATTAAAAACGAAGAACTAAAGGTTCACACAATCAATGGTAATTTAAAACTAACAGAATGCATTACAATAGGTTCATGTAGAATTTGTCCCTTCAAACAGAAATTTTATTTACATAAGTTTTCAAATCGATATGATTTATTATTTGCAAGAAATTATTTAGAAGCTTGCAAAGCAAAAATTGATTATGAAGAGGGAGCAGTAACATTTGGAGAATACAGATTCCTATTTAAATATGATCCAAATATAAATGTAGAGGAAGAACCAGCACCAGAGTGCCTAGATCCACCTTCAGTTGAAGACTTAGAATCCAATTTCGCAATAAATGAAGAATTAAAAGAATCAAATGAATTTTGACTAGATCACTTAAATGCTGAAGAAAAACTGTGTATTTCAAAGTTATTACATAAATTTCGAGATACTCAGTACCACGAAGGCGACAATTTGATTTTCACCAGTACTGTTAAACACTCGATAGTAACAAAACATGGAGATTCAATTAATAAAAGATTATATAAGTATTCACAAATATAACATGGAAAATAGACAAACAAGTCAAGGAAATGTTAGAGCAAGGGATAATAAGTAAATCTCAATCACCTTCAACTTCACCACTAATGGTAATTCCAAAAAAATTGGATGCCTCAGGTAAACAAAAATATAGAGTGGTAGTTGACTACAGATTTCTAAATGAAATCACAATTGACGACAAATTTCCAATTCCAATTATGGACGAAATTTTAGATAAACTTGGAAGATGCCAATATTTCACAACTCTTGATCTAGCAAAAGGCTATCATCAAATACAAATGGACCCTAAGTCAATACCAAAAACAGCATTTTCCACTAAACATGGGCATTACGAATACACACGTATGCCGTTTGGTCTAAAAAATGCACAAGCAACTTTACAACGTTGTATGAACAATTTATTGGAAGATCTAATCTACAAAAATTGTTTAGTGTATTTAGATGACATTATAATCTACTCCACTTCATTGGAAGAGCACATTTTGTCACTTGTAAGGATGGTTATATTATACTTCTTAATACTATATTTGTAGGCTTTAAGCTTTTGGATTAAGTATAATGAATTGAATAGAAAAGTTAAAAGACTAGTTATTCTTAGAATTTCTTGAGAGCCGCGTGCTGCTTCTAGTTCTTCTTCTTGTTGCTTCTCGACTGACTCGTTATCGGTTTCGTGGCCGATAGTATCGACTTTAGTTTGGCACTGCCAACGGGTTGAAAATGCGTATCAGCTGTTTGGCTGCTCACATTCGGCCTTTCCTGATTTATCGATGCGTCCTCGCGAGATTTGTTGCTGATCGTACTTTCTTCATCGTCATCTGAATCTGCTGCATCGTCAGGAGGGATCTGGTATCACATTTTAATCTTGACTGACGCGTTCACAGATTTGCAATGTCGTTGTTTCCTTTGGGCGTGCGGGATATCTTCTACAAGATATCGATCATGTGGCAACACCTTGCTTATGACAAAAAGACCTTTATACCGGGGTTCCAATTTTCGTGACGTGCCCGTGCTGTAAGGCTCGTTCTTTACCAACACAGGGTCACCTGGTAAATGGTGGGATTCTTGTGCTTGAAATCGTACAACTTCTTGGCTTTGGCTCGGTGATCGTTAATCCTCGTCGCCGTCTCTGATCCTAGACTACCAAGCTCGGCATCTGTTAACATTTTCTGCTCCTGACTTTGAATAATGCTTGTCAGAGTGTTTTGTAATATATCTCGAGGCTCATAACCGTATAATAGCTCAAACGGAGAACATACTCCACTGGATCGAGCGCAACTTCTCATCCCAGCGTTTCTCGTTTTCTGTCATCGGCAACAGCATTGACAATATAAACCTGTTGGCTCGTTCTACATGTCCATTAATTCTTGGTGTGCGTACTGCGTTTAGTATATGCTTTATGTTGTTCACTCTGCAAAATTTCTCGAAGTCCTTTGATGTAAAAGCTGTACCACGATCTAATATTATGCGGCATTCCGACATAACTGGTCATCAACTGCAGCACCTCTTTAACGTGCTTTGTGGCTGTACTTTTAACAGCGTGGATTATGGTAAACTTCGTAAATGCGTCAACAATTGCAATGATGTGCTCGTTCACTAATAATTTTTTTCTGATTTCGTTGTAGCGCGACTGTAATATGCGATTGGCTTCCAATTTTGATCTTCTTGCTGCAATAATACGCCGGCTAAACCTTTTGCGCTGGCATCGAAGTGTATTTCTTGCTCGGCATCGACGCGATAGCTTGTTATTACTGGCTTTTAAATTAAACTTTTCTTTAACTCGATGAATGCGTCTTCCTGTGGTTTTTCCCACTTAAATTTCTGGTGTTTGTGCAATAGCTCACGCAAAGGCTCCGACATAATGGGATATCCGGCGACTAATTTCCGAAAATATCCGCTAAGACCCAAAAACTTTCTTACTTCCATAACAGTAGTTGGTGCTGGGAACATGGCGATAGCGCTGGTTTTAGCTTCTCCAGGACTGATCCCACCAGGGTGTAACTGATAACCCAAAAACTTAATTGATTCCTTCAGCCGCTCACATTTATGCGCGTTTAGCGTCAATCCACATTCTCTCAAAGCTTTAAGAACACGCTCTAGCTTCACGAGCATCTCTTCGAAAGTCTGGCTTCCGACCAATATATTATCCATATAGTGTATCATATCGTCTCTTTTCACACGTTTCTGCAGCTCTGCCATTAACCTGTTGAAAACAGCTGGTGCATTCTTAAGCCCAAACGATAGGCGCTTAAACTCGTACAATCCCTCTGTAGTAATAAAAGCTGTATATTTTCTACTTTCCGGTGCTATCTCCACTTGATAATAGCCAATGTTTAAATCCAGCGACGAAAAGAACTGCTCCAAAACTTTGATGCAGATTTTTTGGGGTCGTTGTCAGCTATCTTCCTACCAAATTTGGTGGCTCTAGCTCCACAACTCTGGAAGATACACGCATTCCCGTTTTTGACGAAGCGTTGGGGTGGATGGGGGTGGCTAGGGCAGTATTTGGTGCAGTTTTGAGGGGGTCATCATCACCTATCTTGGCACCGAATTTGGTGGCTATAGCTCAAAACCTGTGGGAGATATAGTCTCTTTTGACTTTAAAAAGCGGTGGGGCTGGGGGCGGAAAGGGGGGCGTGGATCCAAAATTTTTGATGAAATTTTTTGGGGGTTGCTAATAGCTATCTTCTTACCAAATTTGGTACTTCTAGCTGTAAGGATGTGCGAAATATGTGGATTTATCGGTTTTGGGTTAACGAATTTATCGATTTGCCAGCTCCCCAGTTATCGTAGAACCCCCATCTTGACATTTAAGATTAATATCCCATAGATAAAAAGAATTGGAAAGTTTCAAGTCTCTAGCTTGAAGGATGTGGAAAAAAAGTGGCGAACATACAGACGGACGGACGGACGGACGCCATGACGGACATTGCACAAACCCAATATACTCCTTACCTTCGGTAACGAGTATAAAAACCCAACAGCGTAGCGACAACACTTTTCTCGCCTGCCTAGTGTACGCGCAACAAAGCAGGGTATTGTCGGGTATATACGTTCCGCGAACTTCTCACTTGTCTTGCTCGGGCGCCACTTGTAAAATAGCTATTTTTGCCGAGGTACAGATCCCAGTCTGTCCAAGGCCCATGTCACAAGAAATATATATTTTTTCAGTGACGCTTTCGTAAATTGGAGGCAAGTGCTTTGAAGTCGTCGGAGACCGGAGCACGCGGCCGAAAGTGGCTGGGCGATTAGGGGAATAAGCAAGGAAGCCGGATGCATAAATACCCGCTAATAAGACAGGGTATTATCTCGGTGAATACGTGTCGATAGCGAGCTGGCACGAGGAATTGGTTGACCCTTTGCTTTTGCTTTTTCACTTTTTATATTCTATAAATGTACTTAGTTGTGTTTCTATATTCAAAATTTTAAATAAAATTTTTCAAAGTCTAGTTTTTAACACAGGTGTGATTTGAAGTTGAACTTTTTTTTTATATAAACATAGCAGGCTAAGGCTTTACTTGTTCTTAAATGACAATATAATAAACTGATTAAATGTGTCTAGCACAATTGAAAACAATAACTGTTTGAAAATTGTTCTCAAAACATTTATCTTGCTCAATTCAATCGCTAAAAAAAATTTTTGCTATGGCAGATAATGAAGACAAGAATGACACCAATGAGGTACGTGGAGTTGCAGCTTATAACATTATATTGCCAGTAACATTTCCTTTTTAGTGTGACACGCGTTCTGATTTTTTTTGGAACTATATAAACAAATCATTGCGTCTAAAGTTAGATAAATGGACCAAGCTTATAACAACTATTGAATACATGGTAAGTGCAGATCAGCGGTATACTTTAAGTCAGCTATTTGCTTCTAACCATAAATCATTAACCTTATACAGTTGAAGCTCTATACAACGAACTTTCGTACAAAGATACTTTCCCTGTAACAAATTCATTTCTATTCATTTGCTTTGCTCTCCATGTAACGAAAAATCACATTATATTCTAATACTGTTATGTGCTATGAACTAATTCTTTAACAAAATCTGTTTTGCATTTACCATTCGTTTTCGTGTTATTTGATTATTCTTTGATTTTCGCCGAACAATCTGTTGTTGTGACAGCCAATATATTTTGTTTTATAACATCAAAATGGATGCTTTATTTTCTCGTGACGTATCACAGAGATCTGCATAAATAAACTTGGATGTCGCGTCTTCCGCTTCAGCCTCCATACAACATTTTGTAACCATCTTTTGTAACATGTTTTGATATTGACCGACTACATCTATAGACACGGGTAGGGAGTAATCTAGCAAAGTCAACACATGTATTTGTGTTGCGGCGAATAGTTGTCGTAAAAGACGATCTTTCCTTCCCCTAAGCTCACGAAACTAACACGATGTATGTATTTTTGATGTTTATACTCCTTACCGAAGGTAAAGGGTATCGTCTAGTCTAGAATATAAGAAGGAAGATGTTTTGATTGTTTATGTATCAAATTTAACTAACGTATTTTAAAATCCAATATTTGAATGAGTTTGCAAGCAACTTTTGAAAAAATCATATAATTGGAAAATTTAAAATAATTTCACGGTTATAGCTTTGTTTTATGAACTATATAAAATGTTTTTATGTCTAGTTTTCAACTCAGGTGTGATTTGATGTTGAAATTTTTTTATATAAACATAGCAGGCTAAGGCTTAACTTGTTTTAAAATGACAATATAATAAACTGATTAAATGTTTCTAGCACAGTTGAAAACAATAATTGTTTGAAAATTGTTCTCAAAACATCTATCTTGCTCAATTCAATCGCTAAAAAAATTTTTGCTATGGCAGATAATGAAGACAAGAATGACACCAATGAGGTACGTGGAGTTGCAGCTTATAACATTATATTGCCAGTAACATTTCCTTTTAGTGTGACACGCGTTCTGATTTTTTTGGAACTATATAAACAAATCATTGCGTCTAAAGTTAGATAAATGGACCAAGCTTATAACAACTATTGAATACATGGTAAGTGCAGATCAGCGGTATACTTTAAGTCAGCTATTTGCTTCTAACCATAAATCATTAACCTTATACAGTTGAAGCTCTATACAACGAACTTTCGTACAAAGATACTTTCCCTGTAACAAATTCATTTCTATTCATTTGCTTTGCTCTCCATGTAACGAAAAATCACATTATATTCTAATACTGTTATGTGCTATGAACTAATTCTTTAACAAAATCTGTTTTGCATTTACCATTCGTTTTCGTGTTATTTGATTATTCTTTGATTTTCGCCGAACAATCTGTTGTTGTGACAGCCAATATATTTTGTTTTATAACATCAAAATGGATGCTTTATTTTCTCGTGACGTATCACAGAGATCTGCATAAATAAACTTGGATGTCGCGTCTTCCGCTTCAGCCTCCATACAACATTTTGTAACCATCTTTTGTAACATGTTTTGATATTGACCGACTACATCTATAGACACGGGTAGGGAGTAATCTAGCAAAGTCAACACATGTATTTGTGTTGCGGCGAATAGTTGTCGTAAAAGACGATCTTTCCTTCCCCTAAGCTCACGAAACTAACACGATGTATGTATTTTTGATGTTTATACTCCTTACCGAAGGTAAAGGGTATCGTCTAGTCTAGAATATAAGAAGGAAGATGTTTTGATTGTTTATGTATCAAATTTAACTAACGTATTTTAAAATCCAATATTTGAATGAGTTTGCAAGCAACTTTTGAAAAAATCATATAATTGGAAAATTTAAAATAATTTCACGGTTATAGCTTTGTTTTATGAACTATATAAAATGTTTTTATGTCTAGTTTTCAACTCAGGTGTGATTTGATGTTGAATTTTTTTATATAAACATAGCAGGCTAAGGCTTTACTTGTTCTAAAATGACAATATAATAAACTTATTAAATGTTTCTAGTACAGTTGAAAACAATAACTGTTTGAAAATTGTTCTCAAAACATTTATCTTGCTCAATTCAATCGCTAAAAAAAATTTTTGCTATGGCAGATAATGAAGACAAGAATGACACCAATGAGGTACGTGGAGTTGCAGCTTATAACATTATATTGCCAGTAACATTTCCTTTTAGTGTGACACGCGTTCTGATTTTTTTGGAACTATATAAACAAATCATTGCGTCTAAAGTTAGATAAATGGACCAAGCTTATAACAACTATTGAATACATGGTAAGTGCAGATCAGCGGTATACTTTAAGTCAGCTATTTGCTTCTAACCATAAATCATTAACCTTATACAGTTGAAGCTCTATACAACGAACTTTCGTACAAAGATACTTTCCCTGTAACAAATTCATTTCTATTCATTTGCTTTGCTCTCCATGTAACGAAAAATCACATTATATTCTAATACTGTTATGTGCTATGAACTAATTCTTTAACAAAATCTGTTTTGCATTTACCATTCGTTTTCGTGTTATTTGATTATTCTTTGATTTTCGCCGAACAATCTGTTGTTGTGACAGCCAATATATTTTGTTTTATAACATCAAAATGGATGCTTTATTTTCTCGTGACGTATCACAGAGATCTGCATAAATAAACTTGGATGTCGCGTCTTCCGCTTCAGCCTCCATACAACATTTTGTAACCATCTTTTGTAACATGTTTTGATATTGACCGACTACATCTATAGACACGGGTAGGGAGTAATCTAGCAAAGTCAACACATGTATTTGTGTTGCGGCGAATAGTTGTCGTAAAAGACGATCTTTCCTTCCCCTAAGCTCACGAAACTAACACGATGTATGTATTTTTGATGTTTATACTCCTTACCGAAGGTAAAGGGTATCGTCTAGTCTAGAATATAAGAAGGAAGATGTTTTGATTGTTTATGTATCAAATTTAACTAACGTATTTTAAAATCCAATATTTGAATGAGTTTGCAAGCAACTTTTGAAAAAATCATATAATTGGAAAATTTAAAATAATTTCACGGTTATAGCTTTGTTTTATGAACTATATAAAATGTTTTTATGTCTAGTTTTCAACTCAGGTGTGATTTGATGTTGAAATTTTTTATATAAACATAGCAGGCTAAGGCTTAACTTGTTTTAAAATGACAATATAATAAACTGATTAAATGTTTCTAGCACAGTTGAAAACAATAATTGTTTGAAAATTGTTCTCAAAACATCTATCTTGCTCAATTCAATCGCTAAAAAAATATTTGCTATGGCAGATAATGAAGACAAGAATGACACCAATGAGGTACGTGGAGTTGCAGCTTATAACATTATATTGCCAGTAACATTTCCTTTTTAGTGTGACACGCGTTCTGATTTTTTTGGAACTATATAAGCAAATCATTGCGTCTAAAGTTAGATAAATGGACCAAGCTTATAACAACTATTGAATACATGGTAAGTGCAGATCAGCGGTATACTTTAAGTCAGCTATTTGCTTCTAACCATAAATCATTAACCTTATACAGTTGAAGCTCTATACAACGAACTTTCGTACAAAGATACTTTCCCTGTAACAAATTCATTTCTATTCATTTGCTTTGCTCTCCATGTAACGAAAAATCACATTATATTCTAATACTGTTATGTGCTATGAACTAATTCTTTAACAAAATCTGTTTTGCATTTACCATTCGTTTTCGTGTTATTTGATTATTCTTTGATTTTCGCCGAACAATCTGTTGTTGTGACAGCCAATATATTTTGTTTTATAACATCAAAATGGATGCTTTATTTTCTCGTGACGTATCACAGAGATCTGCATAAATAAACTTGGATGTCGCGTCTTCCGCTTCAGCCTCCATACAACATTTTGTAACCATCTTTTGTAACATGTTTTGATATTGACCGACTACATCTATAGACACGGGTAGGGAGTAATCTAGCAAAGTCAACACATGTATTTGTGTTGCGGCGAATAGTTGTCGTAAAAGACGATCTTTCCTTCCCCTAAGCTCACGAAACTAACACGATGTATGTATTTTTGGTGTTTATACTCCTTACCGAAGGTAAAGGGTATCGTCTAGTCTAGAATATAAGAAGGAAGATGTTTTGATTGTTTATGTATCAAATTTAACTAACGTATTTTAAAATCCAATATTTGAATGAGTTTGCAAGCAACTTTTGAAAAAATCATATAATTGGAAAATTTAAAATAATTTTACGGTTATAGCTTTGTTTTATGAACTATATAAAATGTTTTTATGTCTAGTTTTCAACTCAGGTGTGATTTGATGCTTTACTTGTTCTAAAATGACAATATAATAAACTTATTAAATGTTTCTAGTACAGTTGCTTTGCTCTCCATGTAACGAAAATCACATTATATTCTAATACTGTTTTGTGCTATGCACTAATTCTTTAGCAAAATCTTTTTGCATTTACCATTCTTTTTCGTGTTATTTGATTATTCTTTGATTTTCGCCGAACAATCTGTTGTTGTGACAGCCAATATATTTTGTTTCATAACATTACGCGGATTCTTTTTGTTAGCCCTTAAATAAGTTATTTAACTTGTCTGTTGACTTAACTGTGTTTCCTGATATATGGAAGCAATCCTTTATAATTTCACTCCATAAAAATTCTTCAAAGTCAAACGTTAAAAATTATAGGGGTATATCCAAGTTGTCTGCCATTCCAAAATCTTTGAAAAAATTATATTTTCTCACCTGCAACACGGATGTAGTTCAATTATATCGCCTTATCAGCACGGTTTTGTTAGGCGTAGATCAACTACCACTAACCTTCTTGAATTCACTTCGCTTGTTATTAAAGGGTTTCAGGAAAAAATGCAAACTGACGTTGTTTACACCGATTTCAGTAAGGCATTTGACTCTGTTAGTCATTCTATGTTGCTTCATAAACTGAATATTATTGGATTTCCATCAAAACTTTTATTGTGGCTTTCGGACTACTTGTGTGGCCGAACACAAAATGTTGTTTTTAAGTCGTCTGTAAACCTATTTTAGTTACCTCTGCTGTTCCCCAAGGTAGTCACCTTGGACCTTTCCTGTTTAATTTTTTTATTAACGATCTTCCAGCTGGTATTAATTCGAACTCTTTTGTATATATGTTTGCTGATGATGTAAAACTATGTTTCACCTACAATGATGCTTCTCTGTGCAACTTACTGCAGTCGGATTTGTGTGCGCTGTCGGTCTGATTCAAAATGAAAAGTCATGTCTTTTTGCAGAAATACACCTCATACTTCTCTCTACTTGCTTGATGCTTCACCACATGACCGCGTGTTTAAAATTAAAGATTTAGGCATTTTTCTTGATCCTAAACTGAAATGTGACTCTCATATTTCGTCTATGGTTAATAAGGCCATTAACGTCATTGGCTTCATCAAGCGGTGATCGATAGAGTTCAACGATCCTTACACCACTAAAACGCTTAATACATCCCTAGTACGTCCCATCCTGGAGTATTGAAATGGTTAAAGAGAAACACTTCGACTGTCTTTTCGAAAGGCACTTTATTGAATGAATCTTTGATATTAATTCTAACTTAAAGCTGGCCACTGCTTCGGCAGTGTATATAATATAAAGAGAGCGGGAGTATACACATATGTATAGTAAATGGTCTAAGCGTGAGAACGCTGACGCGGCATCGTTGTGCGCGTTGCATTCTTACGCGATCATGTTACCAGCACTGGGTGCTTGGCTTATTGTTTATGCAACGACAAAGTGTCGTTGCTCGATTTTATGTTTAGACAACAACAAAGTGTTGCTGTTTATTGTATTTGAATATATGTGGATATATGTGTATACTACATCTCCCTCCTTTTAAAAAATAACGTAATACAATGAAGTTATTTTGAAAGTGTATTTATGTCTAGTTTTATAAGATATATTTATATATGGTTAATTAATTATATTGTTATATGTTTGTATTAAAGAATTTTTGAATTAGTTTTCTTTTTATAAAATTTTTTTTTTTTTTTTTTTTTTTTTTGATTGTAAAAATAAAAACTTTTTATACTCTTAGAAATATGTTGTTTAGTTTAATAAAACGATATTATCATCTTGTGGTTGATCAGGCCAAAATATTATATAAAATATTAGACTATGCTCGAGCTAACCTATTTGTTGAATATTTTAATTCTATTTTTGTTCACGATTTGTGTTTTTTTCTTTCCTACGTCTATTTTTATATTATTTCTATCTTCTATGCTTATAACTTTGTATGGTCCTGAATATTTACTTTCTAGCTTATGAGCTGTTTCTTTCCTTAACATGATTAATGTTCCTATTTCTAGTTGTATATCATTAACGTTTTTATCATATTCTAATTTTCTTTTTTGTTTTTCTATGTCTATCATTGTTTTTGCTCTTTTGTAAGCAATTTCTAGTCTAAACTTAAATTCTTTAGCATAATCGTCTATGTTGTATATTGGATCTATTCTAGCTAATCTATTAAATTCTGCCAATTGTCTTGGAGGTCTTCCAAAGACAAGCTCGTATGGACAGTATTCATGTACTGTCGACGGAGTTGTATTGAAACAATAGGTGAAGTAATTCAACCATATGTCCCAATCATCTTTGTCAATCGAAATATATGAACGAATAAATTCATTAAATGTTCGATGACTTCTCTCAACTGTTCCTAAAGTCTGGTGGTGGTGTGCTGTTGAGTGTATATTACTTATATTCATATACTTGCACAAGTCATTTATTAGTGCGATTTTGTATTCAGTACCCATGTCCGTTATGAACGTCGTCATAGGACCGTACTTTTGTACAAAAAATTCAAATATTGCTTTGGCTACTGTTTTTGCACTTTTATCAGCTACTGGTATTGTAACTAAATATTTAGTGAGATCACATATAATTGTGATTGCATACTCATTGCCATTTTCTGTACGAGGTAATGGACCAATGGTATCTATTAAAACAGTGTCAAAAGCTGTACTTGGTGTGCCTGTTATAATCATGGGTGCTTTTGTATGTGTTGTCGTTTTTGCTTGTTGGCATTTTAGACAAGTTTTCACATACTTTGTTATAGTCTTTGTCATTTGGGGCCAGTGGTAGTATTTCTTAATTTTTAACAGGGTTCGCGTAATCCCAGCGTATGGCCACCTTCTATAGGATCGTCATGGTATTTGGACAGGATTACCTTTATTTGACTTTCGTCATTTTTGTCTATTTTTGTCACTTTTTGTAGTAGCGCTACTTTTATTTTTAAATATTTATTGCCCATATTTTTAAATTCATTAAGTGATACAAATCCGAAAATTTGTTCACTTGGTGACATCTGTAAGTTAACGATTTTATGTATTCCGGCTTCTGAATTAAGCCTTTGAAAAAATTGACCTAAATCGAATTTTTCATTAGAGTACAAATCATTAACTGAGAATCGTGAAATAATTCGTTTTCCTTTCTTTAGCAAACAATTATTTTTACCGAATTTTATTTTCACAAATTTCTTTGCGTCATTATTGCTAACAACTTCATAGACATTGGGCTCTTTTCTCTCTTTTGATTCTTTTGGCAATTTTTGTTTTTCATCTGCGCAGATGTTTTCCTGTCTTTTTGATGACCTTGTTTGGACCATCATTATATTTCTGTTCATTTCTATAAAAGTTTCTACTTTTATTCTTGATAATGCATCTGCAACGTGATTATCTTTCCCCTTGAGGTATTCTACTGTGAATTGATATTCTTCTAAATCTAGTCTCATTCTAGTCAATTTTGAAGTAGGATTTTTCATCGAAAAAAGGTAGGTTAAAGGTCTATGGTCTGTTTTTACTAAGAAATGCCTTCCATAAACGTATGGTCTAAAGTGTTTTATTGCCCAGTGTATTGCAGCTAATTCCTGCTCTGTAGTTGATTTATTGCTTTCTCCCTGTGTGAAAGCTCTTGAAGCGAATGCAATTGGCAATTGCATACCGTTGTACTCTTGAGTTGGTACGGCACCACATGCATGTTTACTTGCATCTTTGGTTATGCAAAATTCTTTGCTGAAGTCAGGGTATTGTAACAATGTAGGCTTCATTAATGCCAATTTTAAGTATTTGAATGCGTCTTCGCATTCTTTTGTCCATTCGAATTGGACATTCTTTTTGCACAATCTTGTCAAATGACGTGAATGTTGTGCGAAGTTATGAATAAATCGTCTGTAATAATTACAGAACGCGACGAAACGTCATGCGCTATCCGCATCAGTTGGGGTTGGGTAGTTTTTGATAACATCATATTTTTTGTCATCAGGGAGGATGCCATGGTCTGTGCACTTATGCCCAAGGAATGTAACCTCGTGCATGAAAAACGAACATTTCTCTGGATTTAATTTTAGGTTGTGTTTTCTACACATATCAAAGATATTTGACAAATTTTTAAACATGTGCTGTTCTGAACAGCCAATGACTACTAGGTCATCCATGTAGAGAAATGCTTGGGATGGCTCAAGGCCAGAAAATGCGAGTGTCATCATTCGCATAAATGAGTTTGTGCTACTTTAAGACCATATGGTAATCGCGTGAAGCGGTAAGAACCGGAGTTCGTTGAAAATGATGTTACATTTCTAGATTTCTCATCTAGTTCTATTTGTGAAATCCTGACATGAGATCGAGACATGAAAATATTGGCTCGTCCTAATTGGTCTAGATTTCTTCTTTCTTGGCTGGTTTTATGCAAGTTTTTTATTTATTTGGCGATAATCAACTACTAACGCCATTTTTTCCTTGGAATTTGGGAGAGATTTCTTGGGAACCAAGAGAAGTGGGCTATTATATTCAGAAATTGATGGCTCAACTATACCATCTTTTATTAATTTTTCGACCTGTCTGTTTATTTCTGGTTTTTCTGTTTCAGCATTTCTATAATTTTTTATGTAGACGGGTGTCCTATCTGATAATCTCAATTTTTGCTTATAAAAATTATTACATGATATGGGTTCTGAATCAAGACCAAATATGTCACTGTATTTGGTACATAATTCAGTTAATTTTGTTCTGAATTGGTCCGGGAAGGTTAGTTTATTGATGACTTCATAAGATCTGTTATTTTGTTTCTCTGTGCTTGTTTTAATATCATATTGTTCTAGTGATTCGAACTTAATATTTGGATTCTGAATTTTTATGTTTTTATTGGTTGTATTTAGAATGCGGACTATTGCACTATTACTTTCAACAATACTGTTTGCTATTATTACCCCAGGGTGTATTTCCTGGTTTGGTATTAATACAGAATTTTCGCTAGTCAGAAGCATGATTTTTCTCATGACTTCTGATCTTGCTGGTAATAATATTGAATTATCAATATCATTGTGTAATAGTGGTACATGTATTTGATAGTTTAAATTTCCTGGTTTCATGATGAATTCATCATTTTGGTAGTCTATTATGCAATTAAATTTTCTAATGAAGTCTAGTCCAAGAATTCCATCGCATGGTATGGGAAATTCAGTTTGAACTACTGTGAAATCGTGGTTGATTATGAAATAATCGAAAAGCAGGTCAATTGGGGCTTGTCCCATTGACTGTATTGTTCCCTGGCCAATTCCGGATATATTAGTTTTGAAATTTTTGTTAATATTTGTGTCTATATTATTGTTTTTTAATATTGAGACATTTGCTCCTGTGTCTATCAAAAGTGTAAGTGGTTTTTTATTATCATGATTTTTTATTTTAATTATACTGCTGAGACTTAGATTTATAGTTAGTATGTTTACTACTGATTGCTCAAGGGGGCTTGCTGGTTTTCCGAGTTACTTTGTGTAACTCGGACCAGGTTTTGTTGTTCAGGGCCTCTACTTTGGTTGCCTCTGTACGAGCCGCCTCTGTACGAGCCGCCTCGAGAGTTACCTCTGCTATTGTTGTATCTGTTGCCGTTGTTGTTATTGTACCTGAAACCGCCCCTGTTGTAGGGTCGGCCTCTGAAGTTACCTCTACCGCGGCTTCCACCGCGTTGAGAGTAGTTTTGGTAGAATAGAACAGTGTTAGTGTTCCCAGTTGCTTCAGTGCAACTGTCGACAAATTTTGAAATAGCATCGTTCATGTTGTTAAATGTGCCTGCCTGCATGATGAGTTTTACGCTATCAATAGCACAATTTTTAGTCATTGCTTTTACAGCTTGGTTTGTGCTGTATTTGGTGGCTAAAGCTAAAGCTTTTGTTAGTTGCTCTACTTCTTGCGTATAAATGTTTGCTGTCTTATTTTTTTGTTGCAAGTTTAGGAGTTTGGCTGATAGTACTTCAACCGATTCTCCTTTTTCTGATCTTGCTAGTTTTGCAATAATTTGAGTGATTGTATTCTCATCGCTAATTAAATTTCTTGCATGACCTTTCAGTTTTGTTTTAATTAAACTGATTGCTGTTCCTTCATGATCACCTTTAAGTGTATCTAGTAGACTTAATGCGTCTATGAAACTTTGCAGATTTTCAGCTTTTCCATCATACTCAGATAATATGGTGGATGCTGTTTTAATGAAATCGATTTTTGTCTTCGTCATTGTTAGGCTTTTTATTTTTGGACTATCTGGTGTATTGTTATCAGAATCAGAGCATTCCTGTTCTGAATCTTCAGTATCAACTACTGGCTTTGACTCATTCAAATCATGGAGTTGACTTTGGTCGAACTCAACAGGAAAGTACGGGTTTTTTGGAATAGTTAATTTGATATTACGACGAACGCTTATTGTCTCAAGTCTTGAAGCTAATTGTCGTAATACTTTTAGGCAATGTTCGTTGTGTGCATTCGTTAGCTTGCTCTTTAAGGAAGATGCTAATTCGCTAATAGTGTTATATTCAGTTGTTAACACTGCAATATGATGCACCAACGTTTCAACTTTTATTGTTATATTCTTGTTTATGCACTTGTACGATTTGTCAAACTTTTGTTTTCCGAGCTCAATTTTTTGCTCGATTTCCTGCCAAGTCATAGCTAGTGCATATTGTTATGTCATGTCTATTCTATTATTTGCACATCAGAATCGTCACTTTCTGAACTTGAAAGTTCTATTTTGTCGATCGTGTTTGCAAATAATTCATGGTATGCCCTTGACATCCGTATGTTTGTTCTAAGCAAAGTGGTATATCTATATTTCATTATCCTTTCTATCTGTCTATACATTTGCATCCGTATGATTTTGTTATCAATTATCCACTGTAGGATAACTTTTAACTTGGGGTGAGTGGGACCTTGGTCTACCACGAATTTTAAGAACGGAATGTATTTCGCCAAATGCTTTGATTCTACCATTTTTTTTTTTTCGCAAATAATTCTATTTATTTAACATGTGAAATAGACTTGGGTTCACCTATGCAATCGCACCATTATTATTGTAGCTGTGTCTAAGAACAAATTTTCTTCGGTACGCATTTTAACTAGAACATAGGGCAGCGTACTCAACACTGCACCTTTTTCTGTTTTACTGCAATGATATAATGGGCTTGTGTTTGTATTATACGTTGTCATATATTCATATTCGAACGTATTTACTGTGATGAAATCTTTATGGTTTTTTAATATATTTATTGATCTGACTAAGAAATTTGGATCTAAATTGTATGTCTGTTCTATCGCTAACTGCATAATTTTTTTTTTTTTTTTTTTTTGTTTAAATTTTTTTCCAAATCTGTACCCTTACTAATTGAGGTGTACTTTTTCTTAAGGCTTTTTGTGTGGGAGTTATAAACTCGAAGGGCTAAATTTAGGATCATGAGTGCTACTATAATTGCTACCAAAACTAGCATGTACTGCAAATCGGGTGAAGATACGTCGACTTTGTTGATTACATTAGCTGTCGAATCGACAGTCTTAACGTCGACTATACCCATTATTGTTTCTGGAAAGTGATAACTTCTGCTGAATAAGTCTAGCCTGGAATTATTGATAACTTTCATGGAATTTTGTGTTTGACCTTTTTTTTTTTTTTTTTTTTTTTATAATTTCTATTTTTCTGTTAATTTTTCCTCCTTTTTTTCGTAATTAATTTGTAAATTTGGTGTTTTTTCAACAGGGGAACACTTTGTGGTTTACATGCGACAATGGCAATTTTACAGTAGTTTACTTATAAGATAAATTTACACCACAAAGTGTTTGTTAATAATGAGTGTAAGTTATTTGGGACAGGTTAGTGTGTTTTTTTACAAGCAGCGCTTTCGCGCATCGGCTTGTGTTTGTATTTATTTTTAAAGGCAATTTTGGCATTGGCATTACTGCAGCCCGTATTGCGTTGTTTCGCACCAGTGCGAAGTTGTTTCTCGATTGTATTGAGATCCTTTATGTGCTTCTCTTTTTCTTCTTGCGTTGTCGCTATCCTGATGAAATCCTTTACCATCCTTCTCTGTTGTAGCAGTTTGATCCTTTGTCCGCTTCTTTTTGTTTTCTTTGGGGGCTTCTTTGTGTTCCGGGCCTTGTACTCAGCTATTGTGAGTGGCCGTGGTCCATCGTTTGGACACACCTCAAGCGCCTCTTTCAGCGTCGGTGCGTCCCTTTGCTCAACGGGAGCAGCGTTTATGAAATCGTTGTTGTCGCTCTGCGATTGCTGCTGCTGCTGCTGTAGTTGGCTCATATGTGAAAAATCGTTCACAGAGTTCCACCGTTGGCGCAAAAGGCGGTCCTATGCCTTTCGCACTTTTAATTAATTCTTCCTTGCTGTGTGGTGATTCCAGGGGTCCTGCGCAGTTCTGCGGGCAGATTTTCTGTCTCTTCGGTAGTTGCTTTGGTGATGGAGGATTTATTATAATTTTTGCGTTTAAAACTTGTATTTGAGATGAGTGAGGTGCGGAGTTGGGAGCTGTTCTTTCTTTATAGCATGACTTTAAAAAGCTTGTAACTTTTGGGCTGTTGCCCACGCGGGTGGTGGTGTACTAGAGAATAATAGCCACTTTATTGAGCTATTCTCTTATTAATTTTCTTATGTACACTTCCGCGTTTTCCCATAACTCACACACACTCTACTCACTCAGTAAATATTTTCGTTCCATGGAGATGCCCAATTCCAGCCAGGTCGACGTGATTCTGCTGGTATTACAGTTGTGGCTGGTGTAATGAATCCTTGTTGTTGCTGTTGCTGATGAAGTCGTTCAATATCCTAGGTCCTTAGGACCCACGTCACGGTCGCCATATAATGATATATAATTTCATTGCAAGTTTGTATTTAATTGTTTTAGTACTTTACTGTACTTGTTCTGCGATACGGATCGCTGTCACGGTCGCCATGAAATGGTTAATGAGAAACACTTCGACTGTCTTTTCGAAAGCCACTTTATTGAATGTCTTTATTGGAATTGAAATATATTCTTAGCTTATGGTTAACATTTATACACTTATGCTGTTATCAGTTAACAGCTACAAAGAGAGGGAGAGCGATTGTACTCATACGTTTGGCTTATGTGCAAGCGCGGCGTTTCCCGTAGGGCAACGGTCTCACGCTTGCGTGGCCTTCTAAAGAGGCTTCATATTACTTACACGCGCAGACCATATATATGTATGTGCTTTGGTATGCGCATACATATATATGTTTATGCTGAGCGTGTTTAGGTTAATTTATACTTGTAACAAAGTGTTACAAGTTACGTTTTATATATATTTGAAATAACATAAATGAATACACTACACCTCCCTTTTCAAAAAAATAACGTAATATTATGAATATGTAGTTATTTATAGTATACATGATTGTAATTATTAGAAATATAAAAATTGAATAATATAAAACTATAAATGTGTAAAATTTTAGTGTTATAATTAGCTTCTTTTTTTTCAATGATTTATTGTTTTTTTTTTTTTTTTTTTAAATAAGTTTTATATGTATACGGCTGATCAGACCGTTTTAAAATGATTTGTTTTTCTTAAATTATTTTATATTTTTTTTTCGTATGTATTAATTTTATATTATTTTCGTTTTGTTTTTTGAAATATATTTTAATTTTTTTTTTTTTATTATATTATCATTTTATTTTTTATATATTTATTTTTTTTATTTTGAGATTATGATGTTATCTCTTTCTCCTATGTTTTTTTTTTCTCTGTCTGGTGGGTGTGTAGAAGACGTTTTACTGTCAATCTATGCACGAGTAAGTCAAGGTTTAATTTTTATTTTTAGTTTCTATGTCCGTAATGAACGTCTTTATTGGACTGAACTAGAATATAAAGGATTCCTTTAGTTGGAATATTACTTATTAATTGTAGACATTATTGCTTCTTGTACTTTTATTTATTTGGATCACCGGCTTGAGTAGCTACTCTTTTATACATTATTGCCCATATATTTGAAATTATATATTGAAATTGATTCAATGATATTTCTGCTCGGTGCCACTTGAGTTTGCTGATTGTAAGTATACCGGCCCCCGTTTCGAGCCTTTGGAAAAATTGACCTAAGTCGATAACTATATTAGTATACAAATCGCTAACTTCTTGCGATAACTTTATTTCCTTGTTTTAATAAACAATTTGGAGTTTGTTATACGCAAGGTCACTACTTTTCTTATTCCGTCATTTGTGATGACGTTGGGCTTAGGAGCTTTTCAAGATTTTGCCTAAGCAAAGATTCTTGTTATATTCCTGCGCAGGATAATTTTGTCTACTGTGGTGCCTGGTAGCGACTTCAGGACTTTATTTCGTAAGTCTTTTGATTTGGATATAATTAGGATAACAATATCCTAGAATGGGCATCTGCCACAAAATTTTGTTTTCTACTTGATGTGCCTGGAGAGGCTTTATTTGGGACAAATAATAAATGTTTTATTGCAATCAATTATTTTATTTAATACAATTTTATTTGTCGAACTGGACATTTCATTGTGTAAAGTGAATAGAAAACACGGAAGGTGTTTGTCGGGAGATTAACTTTATTGTAAGTTTTTACTAAAGCACCTATCTTTTGGCTCGAAAACTATTTTGCAAATTTACTTCGGGTTTCAAGTGTCATAGTCGGTACTTAATTTGAGTATGTCAGTTATGTTTTTAAAGAATGGTCAGAATCCATTACTTGGACGTTACACGCTTCTTTTTGCGCTTACACCTCAAGCTACGCATTCTCTTTTTATGCCGTTTTTGTTTGAAAACGGTCAGATAATGTATATATGTATTATGATTCCGCATATTTTGTATTAATTTTTTTTTTTTTTTTTTTTTTATTAAGTATAGGTATTTATTTTTTAAAAGGTTAAATTAGTCATTATATAATAAAAAATAAATTTATTTTATTTATTTTTTTATGTACTCTCTTTTTTTTTTTTTTTTAAATGCGTTGTTCATATTTTCATTTTATTTAATTTATTTATATGGCGTAACTAGCGCAATGCGCAAGATGGTTACTTGTGGTAATAATTTTTTTGTTATCTGTGTATAAGTTGTGTATTTTAATTTAAAGAATATCGGCATCTAAGATGCACGATCCTTATACACGTCATGGATGGCGTAAAGTTCCTATCATATATTTTTTTTAATACTTTCATATATATATGTATATATAAACTTAAATTATTTTAATTTCTTAACTTTTATTACATATTTAAATATTTATAAATCAAATAATGATGCCTACTTCGATCTTTACAATGATCTCCTCCCTAATAGGTCGCATAGCTTTACGGGCTATGCTTCTAATCGGGCCGAAATGGTTCCGCGCGATTTTACAATTTTATAAAACAAATTTAATTATAATATACATATATGCTGCTTCCGATGATTTCTGCTGCCGTTGATCGTTTGCATCAGCTGGGCGTCGCCGGATATGGCACGCTGATGCTCCCTCGATTGAGCAAAAGACGGTGTGCCTTTCGCTCTGTAATCCAACGTTGGTGCAAAAGGCGATCCTACGCCTTTCGTACTTTCTCTTGTCTGCTACTGATTATGCATCAGCTAGTCGTCAAGCTGATGCTCCCTCGATGGCGCAGATGGCGGTCCTATGCCTTCTGCGCTTTATTTTTCTTCGTTGTGCATGTATATTGGCAATGTGGCGACTCCAATGGTCCCGCGCAGTCCTGAGGGCACATCTTCTTCCTTTTTGGTAGATCTTTAATTGGACGATATTCTTTAATAGCTGTTTTATTTATATTTTTAATGTGAGCTGAGTGAGATGTATAGTTTGGGGTTCTTGAAATTGACTTTAAATAGTCAAGTTCAGCTTGCAATTTTGCAGCTGTTTCCCACGCGGGTGGCGGAGTTTTTGTAAATAATAGCCACTTTATGTGTGCTATCCTTTTTGTTATTTTATTTTTTACTCCACCGCGTTTTCCCATATCTATACACTCTACTCACTCAGATTGTTTGTTGGTTTTTGGTTTCCCTCGACGATCCATTGATGCTGTTGTTGTTGTCATCTATTTATGGTTGTTTATTTGTTGTTGATGTTGTTTTGTTGTTGAGCTGAACACATAAAATTTTTGTTGCACAGTTGTAGTTTCATCTGTTTATTGTTGTTGCGCCATTTATTTATTGTTTTTTGTACATAGTTCATTAGCTTCACTCAGTTAGTAGTTTTTGGTATTTTCCACACTTTTCACTGTTTTATAATTTCTCATCTAGTTCTATTTGGTGAAATCCTGACATGAGATCGAGACATGAAAAATATTGGGCTCGTCCTAATTGGTCTAAGATTTCTTCTATTCTTGGCAGTGGGTATTTATCGGCCAGAAGTTTTTTATTTATTTGGCGACAATCAACTACTAACCGCCATTTTTTCTCCTTGGAATTTGGGAGAGATTTCTTGGGAACCAAGAGAAGTGGGCTATTATATTCAGAAATTGAAGGCTCAACTATACCATCTTTTATTAATTTTTCGACCTGTCTGTTTATTTCTGGTTTTTCTGTTTCAGCATTTCTATAATTTTTTATGTAGACGGGTGTCCTATCTGATAATCTCAATTTTTGCTTATAAAAATTATTACATGATATGGGTTCTGAATCAAGACCAAATATGTCACTGTATTTGGTACATAATTCAGTTAATTTTGTTCTGAATTGGTCCGGGAAGGTTAGTTTATTGATGACTTCATAAGATCTGTTATTTTGTTTCTCTGTGCTTGTTTTAATATCATATTGTTCTAGTGATTCGAACTTAATATTTGGATTCTGAATTTTTATGTTTTTATTGGTTGTATTTAGAATGCGGACTATTGCACTATTACTTTCAACAATACTGTTTGCTATTATTACCCCAGGGTGTATTTCCTGGTTTGGTATTAATACAGAATTTTCGCTAGTCAGAAGCATGATTTTTCTCATGACTTCTGATCTTGCTGGTAATAATATTGAATTATCAATATCATTGTGTAATAGTGGTACATGTATTTGATAGTTTAAATTTCCTGGTTTCATGATGAATTCATCATTTTGGTAGTCTATTATGCAATTAAAATTTCTAATGAAGTCTAGTCCAAGAATTCCATCGCATGGTATGGGAAATTCAGTTTCAACTACTGTGAAATCGTGGTTGATTATGAAATAATCGAAAAGCAGGTCAATTGGGGCTTGTCCCATTGACTGTATTGTTCCCTGGCCAATTCCGGATATATTAGTTTTGAAATTTTTGTTAATATTTGTGTCTATATTATTGTTTTTTAATATTGAGACATTTGCTCCTGGGTCTATCAAAAGTGTAAGTGGTTTATTATTATCATGATTTTTTATTTTAATTATACTGCTGAGACTAAGATTTATAGTTAGTATGTTTACTGCTGATTGCTCAAGGGGGCTTGCTGGTTTTCCGAGTTACTTTGTGTAACTCGGACCAGGTTTTGTTGTTCAGGGCCTCTACTTTGGTTGCCTCTGTACGAGCCGCCTCTGTACGAGCCGCCTCGAGAGTTACCTCTGCTATTGTTGTATCTGTTGCCGTTGTTGTTATTGTACCTGAAACCGCCCCTGTTGTAGGGTCGGCCTCTGAAGTTACCTCTACCGCGGCTTCCACCGCGTTGAGAGTAGTTTTGGTAGAATAGAACAGTGTTGGTGTTCCCAGTTGCTTCAGTGCAACTGTCGACAAATTTTGAAATAGCATCGTTCATGTTGTTAAATGTGCCTGCCTGCATGATGAGTTTTACTCTATCAATAGCACAATTTTTAGTCATTGCTTTTACAGCTTGGTTTGTGCTGTATTTGGTGGCTAACTCAGAATTTAGGCCATTGTTGATGTACGCGCCAGCTAAAGCTTTTGTTAGTTGCTCTACTTCTTGCGTATAAATGTTTGCTGTCTTATTTTTTTGTTGCAAGTTTAGGAGTTTGGCTGATAGTACTTCAACCGATTCTCCTTTTACTGATCTTGAATAATTTGAGTGATTGTATTCTCATCGCTAATTAAATTTCTTGCATGACCTTTCAGTTTTGTTTTAATTAAACTGATTGCTGTTGCTTCATGATCACCTTTAAGTGTATCTAGTAGACTTAATGCGTCTATGAAACTTTGCAGATTTTCAGCTTTTCCATCATACTCAGATAATATGGTGGATGCTGTTTTAATGAAATCGATTTTTGTCTGCGTCATTGTTAGGCTTTTTATTTTTGGACTATCTGGTGTATTGTTATCAGAATCAGAGCATTCCTGTTCTGAATCTTCAGTATCAACTACTGGCTTTGACTCATTCAAATCATGGAGTTGACTTTGGTCGAACTCAACAGGAAAGTACGGGTTTTTTGGAATAGTTAATTTGATATTACGACGAACGCTTATTGTCTCAAGTCTTGAAGCTAATTGTCGTAATACTTTTAGGCAATGTTCGTTGTGTGCATTCGTTAGCTTGCTCTTTAAGGAAGATGCTAATTCGCTAATAGTGTTACATTCAGTTGTTAACACTGCAATATGATGCACCAACGTTTCAACTTTTATTGTTATATTCTTGTTTATGCACTTGTACGATTTGTCAAACTTTTGTTTTCCGAGCTCAATTTTTTGCTCGATCTCCTGCCAAATCATAGCTAGTGCATATTGTTATGTCATGTCTATTCTATTATTTGCACATCAGAATCGTCACTTTCTGAACTTGAAAGTTCTATTTTTTCGATCGTGTTTGCAAATAATTCATGGTATGCCCTTGACATCCGTATGTTTGTTCTAAGCAAAGTGGTATATCTATATTTCATTATCCTTTCTATCTGTCTATACATTTGCATCCGTATGATTTTGTTATCAATTATCCACTGTAGGATAACTTTTAACTTGGGGTGAGTGGGACCTTGGTCTACCACGAATTTTAAGAACGGAATGTATTTCGCCAAATGCTTTGATTCTACCATTTTTTTTTTCGCAAATTCTATTTATTATTATTATTAATTCTATTTATTTAACATGTGAAATAGACTTGGGTTCACCTATGCAATCGCACCATTATTATTGTAGCTGTGTCTAAGAACAAATTTTCTTCGGTACGCATTTTAACTAGAACATAGGGCAGCGTACTCAACACTGCACCTTTTTCTGTTTTACTGCAATGATATAATGGGCTTGTGTTTGTATTATACGTTGTCATATATTCATATTCGAACGTATTTACTGTGATGAAATCTTTATGGTTTTTTAATATATTTATTGATCTGACTAAGAAATTTGGATCTAAATTGTATGTCTGTTCTATCGCTAACTGCATAATTTTTTTTTTTTTTTGTTTAAATTTTTTCCAAATCTGTACCCTTACTAATTGAGGTGTACTTTTTCTTAAGGCTTTTTGTGTGGGAGTTATAAACTCGAAGGGCTAAATTTAGGATCATGAGTGCTACTATAATTGCTACCAAAACTAGCATGTACTGCAAATCGGGTGAAGATACGTCGACTTTGTTGATTACATTAGCTGTCGAATCGACAGTCTTAAAGTCGACTATACCCATTATTGTTTCTGGAAAGTGATAACTTCTGCTGAATAAGTCTAGCCTGGAATTATTGATAACTTTCATGGAATTTTGTGTTTGACCTTTTTTTTTTTTTTTTTTTTTAAATTTCTATCTATCCGCATAATATCTGTTTTCTATAAGTATAAAAAAGTTTTTCCTCTTTTTTTTTCGTAATTAATTTGTAAATTTGGTGTTTTTTCAACAGGGGAACACTTTGTGGTTTACATGCGACAATGGCAATTTTACAGTAGTTTACTTATAAGATAAATTTACACCACAAAGTGTTTGTTAATAATGAGTGTAAGTTATTTGGGACAGGTTAGTGTGTGTTTTTACAAGCAGCGCTTTCGCGCATCGGCTTGTGTTTGTATTTATTTTTAAAGGCAATTTTGGCATTGGCATTACTGCAGCCCGTATTGCGTTGTTTCGCACCAGTGCGAAGTTGTTTCTCGATTGTATTGAGATCCTTTATGTGCTTCTCTTTTTCTTCTTGCGTTGTCGCTATCCTGATGAAATCCTTTACCATCCTTCTCTGTTGTAGCAGTTTGATCCTTTGTCCGCTTCTTTTTGTTTTCTTTGGGGGCTTCTTTGTGTTCCGGGCCTTGTACTCAGCTATTGTGAGTGGCCGTGGTCCATCGTTTGGACACACCTCAAGCGCCTCTTTCAGCGTCGGTGCGTCCCTTTGCTCAACGGGAGCAGCGTTTATGAAATCGTTGTTGTCGCTCTGCGATTGCTGCTGCTGCTGCTGTAGTTGGCTCATATGTGAAAAATCGTTCACAGAGTTCCACCGTTGGCGCAAAAGGCGGTCCTATGCCTTTCGCACTTTTAATTAATTCTTCCTTGCTGTGTGGTGATTCCAGGGGTCCTGCGCAGTTCTGCGGGCAGATTTTCTGTCTCTTCGGTAGTTGCTTTGGTGATGGAGGATTTATTATAATTTTTGCGTTTAAAACTTGTATTTGAGATGAGTGAGGTGCGGAGTTGGGAGCTGTTCTTTCTTTATAGCATGACTTTAAAAAGCTTGTAACTTTTGGGCTGTTGCCCACGCGGGTGGTGGTGTACTAGAGAATAATAGCCACTTTATTGAGCTATTCTCTTATTAATTTTCTTATGTACACTTCCGCGTTTTCCCATAACTCACACACACTCTACTCACTCAGTAAATATTTTCGTTCCATGGAGATGCCCAATTCCAGCCAGGTCGACGTGATTCTGCTGGTATTACAGTTGTGGCTGGTGTAATGAATCATTGTTGTTGCTGTTGCTGATGAAGTCGTTCAATATCCTAGGTCCTTAGGACCCACGTCACGGTCGCCATATAGATAGTATATAATTTCATTGTTCTGCGATACGGATCGCTGTCACGGTCGCCAGGAAAAGGTTAATGAGAAACACTTCGACTGTCTTTTCGAAAGGCACTTTATTGAATGAATCTTTGATATTAATTCTAACTTAAAGCTGGCCACTGCTTCGGCAGAGAAGTCAGCGCGAGAGCCGTACATAGTTTTGTATATAATATAAAGAGAGCGGGAGTATACACATATGTATAGTAAATGGTCTAAGCGTGAGAACGCTGACGCGGCATCGTTGTGCGCGTTGCATTCTTACGCGATCATGTTACCAGCACTGGGTGCTTGGCTTATTGTTTATGCAACGACAAAGTGTCGTTGCTCGATTTTATGTTTAGCAAGCGGACGGCTTTGTTGTCTTTCCACAACACATTGCTTACTTGGACACCATAAGTTGTGCCCACATACTCATCCGAAAATCCTCTAGTTTCCTTTTTAATGGAATTATCATTGGGCAGCTTACAATTCGGGATACGATTTTCACGCACGATGCCAAGGCTATAAATACCTTTGGCAAGCAGATAGACCATCAGTTCGAATTTGCTTCGTGTCATGCAGTATCGTATGGATTCAAACGCATTGCTTCCCCAGTAGCTTTTCAAATTCGGGTAACGATAGATTGACATATATATCAATATCCCAATGTAATTATACATTTCGTCAATGGTCGTTTTGAATTGATTAGCAATGTTAGCTGTGAAAGCTGCGCGAATAGTCTCCTCCACAATCATATTCATGATATTTGTATCGAAAAAAAAACAAAAGATCTGAAATGGAGTTTCGAGATCCATTATATAAGCTGGCAGCTTTGAGTCTCCCTGAAAGGCTATGTCATTGATATGCATCTGCATCGATTGCTTTCGCCATATAATTTTGATTCGATCTTTCAAAATTGATTCAATGCCTATACAAATAAATAAATAAGTTGAATATGATTTTACGGTTTAGCGCCGCTTACCCAAACCATTGAAGCCACCAGAAGATGGCAAAGGTATAGATGCTCCATCTTCAAATGATGGCAAGAACAATCGAGTTCTTTTAAATGTTTTCTCCAGCGTAGTTGTAACATTTTCGACAGTGTCCAAGTTAATGTCAAGGTTCAAGTCCACAGCCGAAGCGTCGTTCAGTGCTGCGTTTAGTGCATTTTCCAAATTTAAGTCGTCACCATCCTCGTCACTTGAAACGTTTGACAATTCATCGTCGGTATTGACAGAATCGAACATGTCCAAAAGTTGTTCATCCGTCAAATCCGACAATTTGTAGCGTTTTTGCATTGGTTGAGACATTTTTTCTTTTCAAACTCAATTGTGAAAAAATTGTGCACTAAACAAAACTTGCCATATAAAAACGCCTTGTCGATGTACGCCCAACGGCCCCAGAATGTCTCAAGGCACTTATCGCTATTTCACTGCTCCAACGCACAACTTTTATAGATTCAAAAATGTGAAACTTGATTTTGACTTAGAATAAACATACCTTTAACGGAAAAAACACTTAATAACACTTAAAACTTTAATAAAACCAGCAATCTGCGGCACGTTCCACGTACAATTTTGAGCGCGGAATAACATATGTTCTGTGCAAGTCAAAGTAAAAGTATCTTTAAAGCTTCAAAAAGCTCTGAAAGCTTTTAAACATATGATTGCCACGATCTAAGGGACCCGCCAAAAGTATTTAGCTTAAATCAAACCCAACAACTTTTTTTTTAAAGAATATTATACGATAAGTGTCTTGAGGCACTCTTAAGTGCTAGAGGGTTAACTTTATAAATTTTTTACCTAACCTTCTTTCAGATTTATATATAATTTTATTTTACTTAATTTTAATTTCAAATTTAAATTTTATTTTAATTTTAATTAATTTGGATTTTATGTCATCTGATCATAGTTGACAATAAACAAATAAATAAATTCCGGCCCCCTTTCCCACCTCTTACAAACTTTGAGCTAGAGTCACCAAATTTGTTATGAAGATAGCAAGTGACATCCCAGAAAGATCTGCATAAAAAATTTTGATGCCATGCCCACTCATACCGCCCCCAGGCCCCTTTTCCCCACCTTTCACAAACTTGGAGCTTGAGTCACCAAATTTGTTATGAAGATAGCAAGTGACATCCCAGAAAGATGTGCATAAAAATTTTGATGCCATGCCCACTCATACCGCCCCCAAGCCCCCTTTCCACACCTTTCACAAACTTGGAGCTAGAGTCACCAAATTTGGTATGAAGATAGCTATTGACATTCCACTAAAATCTGCATAAAAAATTGGGATGCCACTCCCATCTATACCACCCTCAGCCCTCCTTTCCATACCTTTTACAAACTTTGAGCTAGAGCCACCCAATTCTTGGCATCCCCATTTGCATCGTATAATCTTTAAGGCAGCATACACCCCTGCCGCATCCGTACCCGTTTGCAATCAGGCATTTTTACCGGTTTCAAATCCAATTTTATTTTATTAAAGAAGAAAAAAATCCTTTAAGTTCAATAATATATTTATAAAAAAAAATTTCTTTGAAATCGATTTTATTTTACTTAATTTTACTACACAATTTTCGATTAATTATTGTTTTGACATTCACAAAATTTTCTTTATTAAATTTCCCTTTTTAAATTCTAATTACCAAATTTTTTTATTTTGTTAATTTTATTTTAAAAAATTCAATTTTGTTGAACTTTTTGTTTAATTTGGCTACTCAAAATTTCCGTTACCCTTAACCCTTGTCATATATTATTTTCCGAAAATTGTCTCAAATTTTTGTTATTTTATATCAACCTATGCCAAAATTTTTAGTTATCTCATTTCTTTTCACTTACAACTCTTAGTTCATTTCCCTCTATATTATTTGTTTATTTTATTTTATTAAAAAAGTAACAAAAGATCTGTAATGGAGTTTCGAGATCCATTATATAAGCTGGCAGCTTTGAGTCTCCCTGAAAGGCTATGTCATTGATATGCATCTGCATCGATTGCTTTCGCCATATAATTTTGATTCGATCTTTCAAAATTGATTCAATGCCTATACAAATAAATAAATAAGTTGAATATGATTTTACGGTTTAGCGCCGCTTACCCAAACCATTGAAGCCACCAGAAGACGGCAAAGGTATAAATGCTCCATCTTCAAATGATGGCAAGAACAATCGAGTTCTTTTAAATGTTTTCTCCAGCGATCGATTTTATTTTACTTAATTTTACTACACAATTTTCGATTAATTATTGTTTTGACATTCACAAAATTTTCTTTATTAAATTTCCCTTCTTAAATTCTAATTAACAAAATTTTTTATCATTTTAATTTTATTTTAAAAAATTAAATTTTGTTGAATTTTTTGTTTAATTTGGCTACTCAAAATTTCCGTTACCCTTAACCCTTGTCATATATTATTTTCCGAAAATTTTCTCAAATTTTTGTTATTTTGTATCAACCTATGCCAAAATTTTTAGTTATCTCATTTCTTTTCACTAAAAACTCTTAGTTCATTTCCCTCTATATTATTTGTTTAGTAAAATGTTTTTCTTAAATAATTATTTTTATATATTTATAATTAAATTTATTTATAAAATTAAGGCTCAAATAAATTTGTTTTTTTTTAAATATTTTTGTCTAATTAAGTTTTTATTAAAAAATTAAATTTTTTTTCGTTTAATTAAATTTTTCCTCATTAAATTTTGGTTAAATTAAATTTTTCCATTTAAATCCGCCGATTTTCTATTGTTGTTCTTCCACTAGTTACACTTTACTGATTTGGCGAGTGCTATACTTCGATCGTTGACCCGCACTCCGCTCCGTTAGGCGATCGGTGCTCACGTTTTCACCATCATATTCGTTGTGCCGCGACAATTACACAACCACAACAAGTGGAAACGTTGCAGTCGGACGCAACCGACTGCGGTATACTCGTTACCAGTTTTAAAACCGGTAAAAAGAGGCCTGATTGCAAAAGGGTATGCTGCCGTAAAGATTCTCCGATGCACTTGGGGATGAAACCAGCTATATTCCTTCCAAATTTGGTGGCTCTAGCTCAAAGCTTGTAAAAGGTTGGCAAAGGGGGGCTGGGGGGCAGATTGGGTGAGTTTGGCATCCAAATTTTTTATGCAATTCTTTGTGAAATGTCAATTGCTATCTACATACCAAATTTTGGTGACTCTAGCTCAATGTTTGTAAAAGTGGTTAAAGGGGGGGGGGCAGGGTCGGTTTGGGTGGGTGTGGAATCCAAATTTTTGGTGCAGATCTTTGTGGAATGTCAATTGCTAAATACATACCAAATTTGGGAACTCTAGCTAAAAGTTTGTAAAAAAGGGGAAAGGGGGGCTGGGGGCGGTATGGGTGGGTGTGGCATCCAAATATTTGATGCAGATCTTTGTGAAATGTCAATTGCTATTTCCATACCAAATTTGGTGACTCATGCTCAAAGCTTGTAAAAGGTGCGGAAAGGGAGGCGAAATGGATATGCGTGGCTCCAAAACTTTGATGCAGATTTTTGGGGGTCGTTGCCAGCTATCTTCCTACAAAATAAGGTGGCTCTAGCTTCTCAACTCTGGAAGATACACGCATTCCCGTTTTTGACGAAGCGTTGGGGCGGATGGGGGCGGCTAGGGCAGTATTGGTGGGCGTGGCATCCAAACTTTTGATGCAGTTTTTAGGGGTCATCATCACCAATCTTGGCACCAAATTTGGTGGGAGATATAGGCTTTTCTGATTGCAAAATGCGGGGGGCTGGAGGCGGAATGAGTGGGCGTGGCTCCAAAATTTTTGATGCAGTTTTTGGGGGTTGCTAGTAGCTATCTTCTTACCAAATTTGGTAGTTCTAGCTGTAAGGATGTGCGAAATATGTGGATTAATTGGTTTTGAGTTAACGAATTTATCGATTTGCCAGCTCCCCAGTTATCGTAGAACCCCCATCTTGACATTTAAGATTAATATCCCATAGATAAAAAGAATTGGAAAGTTTCAAGTCTCTAGCTTGAAGGATGTGGAAAAAAGTGGCGAACATACAGACGGACGGACGGACGGACGCCATGACGGACATTGCACAAACCCAATATACTCCTTACCTTCGGTAACGAGTATAAAAACCCAACAGCGTAGCGACAACACTTTTCTCGCCTGCCTAGTGTACGCGCAACAAAGCAGGGTATTGTCGGGTATATACGTTCCGCGAACTTCTCACTTGTCTTGCTCGGGCGCCACTTGTAAAATAGCTATTTTGCCGAGGTACAGATCCCAGTCTGTCCAAGGCCCATGTCACAAGAAGTATATATATTTTTTCAGTGACGCTTTCGTAAATTGGAGGCAAGTGCTTTGAAGTCGTCGGAGACCGGAGCACGCGGCCGAAAGTGGCTGGGCGATTAGGGAATAAGCAAGGAAGCCGGATGCATAAATACCCGCTAATAAGACAGGGTATTATCTCGGTGAATACGTGTCGATAGCGAGCTGGCACAAGGAATTGGTTGACCCTTTGCTTTTGCTTTTTCACTTTTTATATTCTATAAATGTACTTAGTTGTGTTTCTATATTCAAAATTTTAAATAAAATTTTTCAAAGTCTAGTTTTTAACACAGGTGTGATTTGAAGTTGAACTTTTTTTTTATATAAACATAGCAGGCTAAGGCTTTACTTGTTCTTAAATGACAATATAATAAACTGATTAAATGTGTCTAGCACAATTGAAAACAATAACTGTTTGAAAATTGTTCTCAAAACATTTATCTTGCTCAATTCAATCGCTAAAAAAAATTTTTGCTATGGCAGATAATGAAGACAAGAATGACACCAATGAGGTACGTGGAGTTGCAGCTTATAACATTATATTGCCAGTAACATTTCCTTTTTAGTGTGACACGCGTTCTGATTTTTTTTGGAACTATATAAACAAATCATTGCGTCTAAAGTTAGATAAATGGACCAAGCTTATAACAACTATTGAATACATGGTAAGTGCAAATCAGCGGTATACTTTAAGTCAGCTATTTGCTTCTAACCATAAATCATTAACCTTATACAGTTGAAGCTCTATACAACGAACTTTCGTACAAAGATACTTTCCCTGTAACAAATTCATTTCTATTCATTTGCTTTGCTCTCCATGTAACGAAAAATCACATTATATTCTAATACTGTTATGTGCTATGAACTAATTCTTTAACAAAATCTGTTTTGCATTTACCATTCGTTTTCGTGTTATTTGATTATTCTTTGATTTTCGCCGAACAATCTGTTGTTGTGACAGCCAATATATTTTGTTTTATAACATCAAAATGGATGCTTTATTTTCTCGTGACGTATCACAGAGATCTGCATAAATAAACTTGGATGTCGCGTCTTCCGCTTCAGCCTCCATACAACATTTTGTAACCATCTTTTGTAACATGTTTTGATATTGACCGACTACATCTATAGACACGGGTAGGGAGTAATCTAGCAAAGTCAACACATGTATTTGTGTTGCGGCGAATAGTTGTCGTAAAAGACGATCTTTCCTTCCCCTAAGCTCACGAAACTAACACGATGTATGTATTTTTGATGTTTATACTCCTTACCGAAGGTAAAGGGTATCGTCTAGTCTAGAATATAAGAAGGAAGATGTTTTGATTGTTTATGTATCAAATTTAACTAACGTATTTTAAAATCCAATATTTGAATGAGTTTGCAAGCAACTTTTGAAAAAATCATATAATTGGAAAATTTAAAATAATTTCACGGTTATAGCTTTGTTTTATGAACTATATAAAATGTTTTTATGTCTAGTTTTCAACTCAGGTGTGATTTGATGTTGAATTTTTTTTATATAAACATAGCAGGCTAAGGCTTTACTTGTTCTAAAATGACAATATAATAAACTTATTAAATGTTTCTAGTACAGTTGAAAACAATAACTGTTTGAAAATTGTTCTCAAAACATCTATCTTGCTCAATTCAATCGCTAAAAAAAATTTTTGCTATGGCAGATAATGAAGACAAGAATGACACCAATGAGGTACGTGGAGTTGCAGCTTATAACATTATTTTGCCAGTAACATTTCCTTTTTAGTGTGACACGCGTCCCGATTTTTTTTGGAACTATATAAACAAATCATTGCGTCTAAAGTTAGATAAATGGACCAAGCTTATAACAACTATTGAATACATGGTAAGTGCAGATCAGCGGTATACTTTAAGTCAGCTATTTACTTCTAACCCTAAATCATTAACCTTATACTGTTGAAGCTCCATAAAACGAACTTTCGTACAAAGATACTTTCTCTGTAACAAATTCATTTCTATTAATTTGCTTTGCTCTCCATGTAACGAAAAATCACATTATATTCTAATACTGTTTTTTGCTATGCACCAATTCTTTAACAAAATCTTTTTTGCATTTGCCATTCGTTTTCGTGTAATTTGATTAATCTTTGATTTTCGCCGAACAATCGGTTGTTGTGACAGCCAACATATTTTATTTCATAAAATTAAAATATATGCTTTATTTTCTAGTGACATATGTATCGCAGAGATCTGCATAAAAAACGCTGTTTCTGCAGCGCCATCTATTGATATTTCAACTGAAACAATCCTAAACGAAAAATGGCTATCTGAAACAATTCCATGCTATTACTTTTACGAGAAACAGCTGACAATGCTGACATTTGTCATGTTAAAGCAGATGTAAGAAAAAAAAAGTGGAAACGTTGCAGTCGGACGCAACCGACTCCGGGATACTCGTTACCAGTATTAAAACCGGTAAAAAGAGGCCTGATTGCAAAGGGGTACCGATGATGCAGATGGGGATGCCAACAGCTATCTTCCTTCCAAATTTAGTGACTCTTGCTCAAAGCTTGTAAAAGGTGGTGAAAGAAGGGCTGGGGGCGGATTGGTTGGGTGTGGCATCCAAATTTTTGCAGCAGATATTTGAGGAATGTCAATTGCTATCTTCATACCAAATTGGGTGGCTCTAGCTCAAAGTTTGTATAAGGTTGTGAAGGAGCAAACTAGCTCCCCCACAACAGATTGTCATATTGTTAATGAAATTGTTACCACGAAGGTATTATTAATTATAATTAATTTATTATAACAATAGCGCATTTTCATTTAAGGAGGGGAAAACTGGACCCTAAAATAGGTATATAATTATAAACCAGTGACGCCCATCACTGACAGCAGCGGGCATCACTGATGGCAGTGGGCATCACTGATAACAGGGCGTATTCTAACGGGATCGTGTGCGCTCTCGCACTCAAGAGCGCACCAACAGAAAGGGACCAAGCATGACAACAGACAACGGCGCAAAGCACAAGAGCGAGAGGAATATACACCCTAGCGAGAGCGGCTACGGCCGAAGCCATGATACAATCATGATACAATCATAAGCAACAATCACGCGAGATATAGACTGTGAAAACAGCGGCAACAGACGACACCCAGCAACAGCAAAAACCACGCGAGAAAGATACATCGACACAACAGCGGCAACAGGCAAAACACAGCATAGCGAAAACATGGAATCAGGGTAAGCTGGTTTCAAGTACCACGGGCATTGAATGGGCGGGGTCCAAGATTTTTATGTTGCGGTGTGGTTAGGGTGATACATATAGTTAGCAAAATACCTAAAAAGTGAAGAAAACCAGATGACTTTCATTGAAGTGCGTATCACAAGAGTGTTCCCCTCCCCCCTGTCCTTAGTAGCGGCGTGTCGTTCAGCTCACAAACACGTGTTCCGAGCGTTTCTCTGCACGTGTTTGGGGGCTGTCCGACATTGCTCGGGCACTGCAAGGGTTAACAAAGCGCATTCCGAGGGTTTCTCTGTGCGTTTTTTTAAATCTTGCATGTGTTTTGCATTGTTTTTTTGAGTGTTGTTGTTTCCCCCAGAGTGGTCAAAGGCGTGCCGTACGGCCATAGAAGCGTGTCCCGAGCGTTCTCTGCACGTTCTGTAGATATCCGGCATTGCTCGGATACCACAAGAGTCAACATAGCGCGTTATGAGGGGTTTCTCTGCGCGTTATTGAAGGGTCTTGTGGGTGTCTTACCGACTCCCTTTTTGCGCATCTCGAGCGTTTTATCGATGTGCCAGGGCCTGTTTTAGTAGGGGTTGCCAAAATATTCTCTGAGTCTCGGTATTTTATAAATTTATTGTAAAATGACTCTGGACTGGACTGAGTTTCTACCCCAGCCTTAGATCACTTCTTTACAAGGCGTGGAAAGGGGGTGGAATGTGTGGGCGTGGCTCCAAAACTTTGATGCAGATTTTTGGGGGTCGTTGCCAGCTATCTTCCAACCAAATTTGGTGGCTCTTGCTCCCCAACATTGGAAGATACACGCATTCTCGTTTTTGACGAAGCGTTAGGGCGGATGGGGGCGGCTAGGGCAGTATCGGTGGGCGTGGCATCCAAACTTTGATGCAGTTTTTGAGTGACCATCATCACCTAACTTGGCACCAAATTTGGTGGCTATAGCTCAAAAACTGTGGGAGATATAAGCTTTGTTGACTTTAAAATGCGGTGGAGCTCTGGGCAGAATGGGTGGGGGGGCTTCAAAATTTTTGATGCAAATTTTTGGGGGTTGCTTGTAGTTTTCTGCTCAGCAAATTTGGTAGTTCTATCTGTAGGGATGTGCGAAATATGTGGATTTATCGGTTTTGAATTATCAATTTTATTGATTTGCCAGCCCCCAAGCTATCGTAGAACCCTCATCTTATCACTAGTTTGTTGGGAAAGGGGGGCTGGGGGCGGTATGGGTGGGCTTGGCATCCAAATTTTTGCTGCAGATCTTTGTGGAATGTTAATTGCTATCTTCATACCAAATTTGGTGACTCTAGCTCAAAGTTTGTAAAATGTGGGGAAAGAGGGGGCTGGGGCCTTATGGAAGGGCATGGCATCCAAATTTTAGATGCAGCTTTTTGTAAAATATCAATTGCTACCTTCATACCAAATTTGGTGACTCTAGCTCAAAGTTTGTAAAAGGTGTGGAAAGAGGGGCTGTGGGCGGTATGGGTGGGCGTGGCATCCAAATATTTGCTGCAGATCTATGTGGAATGTAAATTGCAATCTTCATACCATATTTGGTGACTCTAGCTCAAAGTTTGTAAAATGTGGGCAAACGGGGGTGCTGGGGCCTTATGGAAGGGCGTTGCATGCAAATTTTCGATGCAGATCTTTGTAAAATGCCAATTGCTACCTTCATACCAAATTTGGTGACTCTAGCTTAAAGTTTGGATTGGGTGGGAAAGGGGGGCTGGAGGCGGTATGGGTCAGCGTGGCATCCAAATTTTTGCTGCAGATCTATGTGGAATCTCAATTGCTATCTTCATACCAAATTTGGTGACTCTAGCTCAAAGTTTGTAAAATGTGAGGAAAGGGGGGCTGGGGGCGGTATGGGTGGGCGTGCCATTAAAATTTTTGCTGCAGATCTATGTGAAATGTTAATTGCTATTTTCATACTAAATTTGGTGACTCTAGCTCAAAGTTTGTATTGGGTGGAGAAAGGGGGGCGAAATGGGTAGGCGTGGCTCCAAAACTTTGATGCAGATTTTTGGACGTCACTACCAGCTATCTTCCTACACAATTTGGTGGCTCTAGCTCCACAACGCTGGAAGATATACGCATTCCCGTTTTTGACGAAGCGTTGGGGCAGCTGGGGGCGGCTAGGGCAGTATTGGTGGGCGTGGCATCCAAACTTTTGATCCATTTTTAGGGGGGTCATCATCACCTATCTTGGCATCATATTTGGTGCCTCAAGCGCAAAAACTGTGGGTTATCTAGGCTTTTCTGATTTCAAAATGCGGGGCGGCTGGGGGCGGAATGGGTGGGCTTGGCTCCAAAATTTTTGATGCAGTTTTGTGGGGGTTGCTAGTAGCTATCTGCCCACCAATTTTGGTAGTTCTAGTTGTAAGGATGTGCGAAATATGTGGATTTATCGGTTTTGAGCTATCGAATTTATCGATTTGCCAGCCCCAAAGTTATCGTAGAACCCCCATCTTGACAATTTAATTTACTATCCCATAGATAAAGAGAATTGGAAAGATTCAAGTCTCTAGCTTGAAGGGTGTGGAAAAAAGTTAGTGATGCAGATGTTTGTGGAATGTCAATTGCTATCTTCATACCAAATTTGGGTACTCTAGCTCGAAAATTGTAAAAAGTGAGGAAAGGAGGGGCTGGGGGTGGTATATGTGGGCGTGGCATCCAAATTTTTGATTCAGATATATGTGGATTGTCAATTGTTATCTTCATAGCAAATTTGGACACTCTAGCTCAAAGTTTGTAAAAGATTGGGAAAGGGGGGCGAAATGGGTGGGCGTGGCTCCAAAACTTTGATGCAGTTCTTCTTCGCCCCGCTTTCCACACCTTTTACAAACTTTGAGCATGAGTCACAAAATTTAGTATGAAGATAGCAATTGACATTCCACAAAGATCTGCATCAAATATTTGGATGCCACACCCACCCATACCGCCCCCAGCCCACCTTTCCCCACATTTTACAAACTTCCAGCTAGAGTTAACAAATTTGGTATGAAGATAGCAATAGACATTCCACAAAGATCTGCATAAAAAATTTGGATGCCACGCCCACCCAAACAAACTTCGAGCTCGATTCACTAAATTTGGTATGAAGATAGCAATTGACATTCCACATATATCTGAATCAAAAATTTGGATGCCGCGCCCACCCATACTGCCCCCATGCCCCCCCAACAAATTTTTAAGGAAGATAGCTTGTGGCATCCCCATCTGCATTGGAAAGTCAAGGACCAGGCAAGTAACCAGGTTTAATAGAGTTAACCCTCTAAGGCTACTTTCTAAAATAATTGAACAAATGTTGTCGAACAAATTTTTTAAGTAATATTGTTGTCACTGAGTTCAAAAATTACTTCAGAAATGGTGTAGAAGCTTTCGTTTACCTGTAAGTTGAGAAAGAATAAATAAGTGCCTCAAGGCACTTTTGGGGCTTCAAGCGAAAAAAAATCGTTATTGCGTAACTGAGAAAGAAATTATGTTTTAATGTGATATTCGTAAAAACTATTTTTGTTAGCTGTGCAGCATAAGTGCAAATTACATTTTGAGCATATACACTGAGTTTGTGAAGTTTTGCAGTGTTTGCACCACTTTCGCCCACTATCTCGACCCAACCAACGAGGAAAATGATTAGGCTGGTCATGCCACAAATCTGAAATGGGATGCTTACATTTTTCACCACGTTTTAAAGCTGGTTGGAAGGGTTGGTGAGATAATGGATATCGACCCGGTGAAGGTCGCTGACAGGATGGAGACCGTGTTGTTCATTGAGCACTGCGTGGGCGACCTTGCATTTGCTTGTTTTTAAGTGCTACCAATCCAGCTGCAATCGCTTCTCGAAATTCGGGGAGTTCGAGCGTCTTGCTCGTTTTTCCAGTTTGCTGTTTTTCTTTGAATATACGCTTATATAAAATAAAAGCGTTTGTTGCTGCCATATCAATGCAATGATTAAATATTCGAGTGGCGCAATCTTGAGTTTTGGCTCTAATGTGGTAACGGCCCATAAGTCCATCCATTAGATCTACGCCGCCCATATGGACGTTGTATTCGCGAATAACTTGCGGACAATCAATGTCTAAGTACTGCTTAGATTTTCTTTCGTATCTAGCAATCTTTGATAATCGATCATGCGAACTGTTCGTTATAAATGGCTTGACTCCAACATAGGTGGACAGCAAGCGGACGGCTTTGTTGTCTTTCCACAACACATTGCTTACTTGGACACCATAAGATGTGCCCACATACTCATCCGAAAATCCTCTAGTCTCCTTTTTAATGGAATTATCATTGGGCAGCTTACAATTCGGGATACGATTTTCACGCACAGTGCCAAGGCTATAAATACCTTTGGCATGCAGATAGACCATCAAAGGTAATGACGTGTAAAAATTGTCGAAATAAATTATGTGGTGCTTGAAATTATTTACCGTGTTTGTTAAACGTACAACAATGTTAGCCGCAGCACCAAGATCTGGGTGACCAGGCAGGATTACATTATCACCTGCGCCAGTGTAGACCTCAAAGCAGTAATCATATCCAAAAGAATCGCACAGTACGAATAACTTTATACCCCATTTTTGGGGCTTATTAGGCATATATTGCCGCAGGTGGTGCTTCATTTTCGTGCTACACATCTGTTCGAGTTAAACCTTTGGTTAAGATAGTCTACAAAGTCACGCATACGGAACAGGGGATCATATCCAGGTTCGCCTTTTTTGATACGTTTGCTTTCATCACGCATTGAGAAATATTGTTTAATCAGTTCGAATTTGCTTCGTGTAATGCAGTATCGTATGGGTTCAAACGCATTTCTTCCCCAGTAGCTTTTCAAATCCGGGTAACGATAGATTGACATATATATCAATATCCCAATGTAATTATATATTTCGTCAATGGTCGTTTTGAATTGACTAGCAATGTTAGCTGTGAAAGCTGCGCGAATAGTCTCCTCCACAATCATATTCATGATATTTGTATCGAAAAAGTAACAAAAGATCTGTAATGGAGTTTCGAGATCCATTATATAAGCTGGCAGCTTTGATTCTCCTGTCATTGATATGCATCTGCATCGATTGCTTTCGCCATATAATTTTGATTCGATCTTTCAAAATTGATTCAATGCCTATACAAATAAATAAATAAGTTGAATATCATTTTACGGCTTAGCGCCGCTTACCCAAACCATTGAAGCCACCAGAAGATGGCAAAGGTATAGGTGCTCCATCTTGAAATGATGGCAAGAACGATCGAGTTCTTTTAATGTTTTCTGAGTAGGCTCCTCGAGCGTAGTTTTTGACAGTGTCAAAGTTAATGTCAAGGATCAAGTCCACAGCCGAAGCGTCGTTCAGTGCTGCGTTTAGTGCATTTTCCAAATTTATTTTGCCACCATCCTCGTCACTTGAAACGTTTGACAATTCATCGTCGGTACTAACAGAATCGAACATGTCCAAAAGTTGTTCATCCGTCAAATCCAACAATTTGTAGTGTTTTCGCATTGGTTGAGACATTTTTTCTTTTCAAACTCAATTTCTGTGAAGAAAAATTGTGCACTAAACAAAACTTGCCATGTAAAAACGCCTTGTCGATGTGAAATATTTTCGGCAAAAAAGTACGCCCAACGGCCCAAGAGTGTCTCAAGGCACTTATCGCTATTTCACTGCTCCAACGCACAACTTTTATAGATTCACAAATGTGAAACTTGATTTTGACTAAGAATAAACATACCTTTAACGGAAAAAAATACAGGTTACTTATATATTAGTCTTAACACTTTAATAAAACCAGCAATCTGCGGCACGTTCCACGTACAAATTTGCGCGCGGAATAACATATGTTCTGTGCAAGTCAAAGTAAAAGTACCGTTAAAGCTTCAAAAAGCTCTGAAAGCTTTTAAACATATGATTGCCACGACCTTAGGGACCCACCAAAAGTATTTAGCTTAAATCAAACCCAACCACTTTTTTTTTTAAGAATATAATGTGATAAGTGTCTTGAGGCACTCTTAAGTGCTAGAGGGTTAAGGCTGCGTACACCTCTGCCGCATCCGTACACCTCTGCAATCAGGCTTCTTTTTACCGGTTTTAATACTGGTATCGAGTATGCCGCAGTCGGTTGCGTCCGACTGCAACGTTTCCACTTAATTGATTTCAAAATGCGGGGAGGCTGTGGGTGGAATGGGTGGGCGTGGCTCCAAAACTTTGATGCAGTTCTTTGGGGGTCGATACCAGCTATCTTCCTACCAAATTTGGTGGCTCTTGCTTCACAGCTCTGGAAGATATATGCATCCCCGTTTTTGACAAAGCGTTGGGGTGGATGGGGGCGGCTGGGGCAGTATTGGTGAGCGTGGCATCCAAACTATTGATTTATTTTTTGGGGGATCATCATCACCTATCTTGACCAAATTTGGTGGCTATAGCTCAAATACTGTGGGAGATATAGGCTTTTTTGACTTTAAAATGCGGGTGGGAGAATGGGGGCAGAATGGGTGGGCGTGGCTCCAAAATTTTTGATGCAATTTTTTGGGGATTGCTAGAAGCTATCTTCTCATCAAATTTGGTAGTTCCAGCTGTAAGGATGTGCGAAATATGCTGATTTATCGTTTTTGACTTATCGAATTTATCGATTTGCCAGCCCCCCAATTTCGTAGAGCCCCAATCTTGACACTTTAATTTACTATCCCATAGATAAAGAGAAATGGAAAGTCTCTAGCTTGAAGGGTGGACGGACAGACGAACAGACACCATGACGGACATTGCACATAACCAATATACTTTTTACCTTCGGGCACGAGTATAAAAATTCGGGTCTCTAGCTTGAAGTGTGTGGAAAAAAGTTGCGTTCATTCAGACGGATGGACGGACTGACACCCTGACGGACATCGCACAAACCCAATATATTCTTTACCTAAGGTTTCGAGAAATAAAAGTATAAATGATATATACTTTTTTTTTATTATGTCGAGGTAACCCATTTAATTCCTAAAAATAACCTAGGACACTCGAATGCATACAAACAATGTCTATACACGTGATTTATGGAGTTCAGGGTATAGTCTAGTCTAGAATATAAGAAGAAAGATGTTTTGATTGTTTATGTATCAAATTTAACTAACGTATTTTAAAATCCAATATTTGAATGAGTTTGCAAGCAACTTTTGAAAAAATCATATAATTGGAAAATTTAAAATAATTTCACGGTTATAGCTTTGTTTTATGAACTATATAAAATGTTTTTATGTCTAGTTTTCAACTCAGGTGTGATTTGATGTTGAAATTTTTTATATAAACATAGCAGGCTAAGGCTTAACTTGTTTTAAAATGACAATATAATAAACTGATTAAATGTTTCTAGCACAGTTGAAAACAATAATTGTTTGAAAATTGTTCTCAAAACATCTATCTTGCTCAATTCAATCGCTAAAAAAATGTTTGCTATGGCAGATAATGAAGACAAGAATGACACCAATGAGGTACGTGGAGTTGCAGCTTATAACATTATTTTGCCAGTAACATTTCCTTTTTAGTGTGACACGCGTCCCGATTTTTTTTGGAACTATATAAACAAATCATTGCGTCTAAAGTTAGATAAATGGACCAAGCTTATAACAACTATTGAATACATGGTAAGTGCAGATCAGCGGTATACTTTAAGTCAGCTATTTGCTTCTAACCATAAATCATTAACCTTATACAGTTGAAGCTCTATACAACGAACTTTCGTACAAAGATACTTTCCCTGTAACAAATTCATTTCTATTCATTTGCTTTGCTCTCCATGTAACGAAAAATCACATTATATTCTAATACTGTTATGTGCTATGAACTAATTCTTTAACAAAATCTGTTTTGCATTTACCATTCGTTTTCGTGTTATTTGATTATTCTTTGATTTTCGCCGAACAATCTGTTGTTGTGACAGCCAATATATTTTGTTTTATAACATCAAAATGGATGCTTTATTTTCTCGTGACGTATCACAGAGATCTGCATAAATAAACTTGGATGTCGCGTCTTCCGCTTCAGCCTCCATACAACATTTTGTAACCATCTTTTGTAACATGTTTTGATATTGACCGACTACATCTATAGACACGGGTAGGGAGTAATCTAGCAAAGTCAACACATGTATTTGTGTTGCGGCGAATAGTTGTCGTAAAAGACGATCTTTCCTTCCCCTAAGCTGATGAAACTGACACGATGTATGTATTTTTGTTGGTTATACTCCTTACCGAAGGTAAAGAGAATATTGGGTTTGTGCATTGTCCGTCATGGTGTCCGTCCGTCTGTTCGTCTGTATGTTCGCAACTTTTTTCCATACCCTTCAAGCTAGAGACTCGAAATTTTCCAATTCTCTTTATCTATGGGATAGTAAATTAAAGTTTCAAGATGGGGGTTCTACGATAACAGGGAGGCTGGCAAATCGATAAATTTGATAGCTCAAAACCGGTAAATCCACATATTTCGCACATCCTTACAACTACAACTACCAAATTTAGTAAGCAGATAGCTACTAGCAACCCCAAAAAACTGCATCTAAGTTTTGAAGCTACGGTCACCCTTTCCACCTCCAGCCACCCCGCATTTTAAAGTCAAAAAAGCCTATATCTCCCACAGTTTTTGAGCTATAGCCACCAAATTTGGTGCCACGATAGGTGATGATGACCCCCCAAAAACTGCATCAAAAGATTTGATGCCACGCCCACCAATACAGCCCCCATCGCTTCGTCAAAAACGGGAATGCGTGTATCTTCCAGAGTTGTGGAGCTAGAGGCACAAAATTTGGTTTGATATGAAGATAGCAATTGACATCCCACATAGATCTGCATTAGAAATTTGGATGCCACGCCCACCCATACCACCCCCAGCCCCCCTTTCCGTACTTTTTACAAACTTCTATTTAGAATCACCAAATTTGGTATGAAGATAGCAATTGACATCCCACACGGATCTGCATCAAAAATTTTGATGCCACGCCCACCCATACCGCCCCCAGCCACCCTTTTCCATGTATTACAAACTTCGAGCTAGAGTCACCAAATTTACTTACGTACTTTTTACAAACTTCTATTTAGAATCACCAAATTTGGTATGAAGATAGTAATTGACATCCCACATGGATCTGTACCAAAAATTTGGATAACACGCCCAACCGTACTATAAATTCGATGAGTATACTGATTAAAAATACACAGCAAATAGATCGGCTACTGCCTGATCAAAACTTGCTTTTGTATCATCAAATTATACTGAGGATGGAAAACGAGAAGACTTACGTTTAGAGTTAACAAATGTATAAAACTTTTTAGGGTCACGTGAAAAGTTTAGTCTACAACGATTAAGATAATTATTATAACAAGATGTGTTAACAGAAAGAAAACTAGATTTTGCTACTAAATACGAAGATAAATTAAAAATTTTTTTTATGATCATGTCTTCACGTTTTTCAATTTCGATAGTTGAAGAACAAGTGAGGTGAACACAAATATCCAAATGGGCAATGGCAGTTCCTATATCACTACAAAAATAAAGGCGAGACCAATTAGTATGTTGAAGAAGATAATTTAATTTAGTAGAACTAGTTTTACGAAAACAACGGGTTTTTGAAGAACTTTTAGAAGATGGACTAAGGCTAAGAATTTCAAATGATAGTTTTAAGTTTGGATGGTAGGTATCTTCCGGAAGCACTAGAGGGGGTATTCTACTAGCATTACTGCAATCTGAGTCTCAAACGAATTTCAAGTCAAACATTCTATCAATACAGTTGTGCACCCTGTAAACTTGCAATAGGCCTAACTCCAGTAGGCCATCGATAAAATCATCAGAAGTAACTGGTAATGCCGCTGAAGATGTGTCATTCACAGACCATACAACATGTGGCAGATTAAAATCACCAACCACTATCAGATTATCCATATCTGTCAACAATGACGAAACAAGTTGCAGGGCACTAAGATGGGATGAGTAAATGTTAGTATCAGAATGAGGAGGAATATAAGAGCAAGTAACATAAAGTGAACGGCCGTTTAGTAATAATTTAACACATAAAAACTCTATGTCCGGAAGATCATGAGAACGAATCTTTTCAGAGGAAATAAAAGAGTCAACAGCAATGAGAACACCACCCCCCTTGCGGGAGGTCGCATCAGTACAAGCTATATTTTGAAGGAAAAACGGAATAATCAGAAATATCGGGTTTAAACCAGGTTTCTCTAAGTGCAACTATATGTGAATCAAATGATAAGCTGTTAACATATATGATAAAAGATTACTTCCATATATTAGGAAACACAACCTACAAGTTCAATAAATTATGTAAGGGTTTACAAAGTGAATTCGTGCAGTATCTATGTATACAGCCTGGCACTCCAATAGGACCAGGCATGTAGCCAGGTTTGATAGAGTTAAATTCACTCAGGAGCGTAGACTCAGTAATTACTGGAGTAGTAGGAAATTGGGGGTTCTAACTCAAAAGGATGCCGACAATTTATGACCCCATTAAATTTTATGACCCTTTTATCTCCCCCTTTTTTTGACCCTTTTATCACCCCTTCAATATGATAATTTATGACCCTTTTTTTCATGATCGTGCCCGCTTTAATTAGACTAAGGTGGAGAACAAAGGATTAACATTCTTAGCCCACCACTTTACCTGCAGCATCTGTGAGAAGTAGTGATCAGAGGAACAAATTTGGTTATTTACCTAACTAGTGTTAGAGTCAATTGTGCACCTCTTTGACGTGCGTGGCATTGTAAACCTGTTTATGGTCATGAGGTGCAGTGTACACAGGAAGAAAGGATAGATAAGAGAGAGTCAATTGTGCGCCTCTTTGACGTGCGTGTCATTGTAAACCTGTTTATGGTCATGAGGTGCAGTGTACACAGGAAGAAAGAATAGATAAGAGAGAGTCAATTGTGTGCCTCTTTGACGTGCGTGGCATTGTAAACCTGTTTATGGTCATGAGGTGCAGTGTGCACAGGAAGAAAGGATAGATAAGAGAGAGTCGAGAGGGCGCCTCTTTGACGTGCGTGGCATTATAAACCTGCAACACACGTCAAAAAATGAATGTTTATGGTTGTGATAACCAGTGATCAAAGGAAATAAGGATAGAGGATAGAGAAAAGCGAACGCTTGTTCGATGTACTGGGGTTCTGTGAACAAGAGATGGGAATTTTCCTACGCAGCAGCAGCACCAGCAGCAACAGCAGCAGCAGCGGCAGGATCAATACATTGATCTTTATGGCTGTGAGAATGACAGGATCAGGTTAAACTATTTAACCAATTATTGTTAGAGTCAAGTGTGCTCCTGTTTTAAATGCGTTGCTCTGCACACGTGCATTGTTACAACTACAACCTTCGTGGGGGGTTATGTGAACAAGGGATGGGAATTTTCATACGCAGCAGCAGCAGCAAGATCAACACATTGTTTTTAAACAAGAGTATTTATTCTTGTAGATTAAGATTATAAAGAGTTAGCGGGAGAAAGTGATAGAGGGAGAAGGTGTAAGAGGGGGAAAGGATAGAGGGGGAAAGTGTTAGAGGGAGATGGTGTTAGAGGGAGAAAGTGTTAGAGGGGGAAAGTAGTAGAAGACTTAGAGACAAGTTTGTGCATGCTTGAAGTGCGCTAGTCAAAGGTCAAGTACATTACTTGACTAATGTGTTATAGATATCACCGTCCGTGAGGATCAGTGAGCCAAGTACATTGCCTTTGAAACTATTAAGGTTTCTTAGCTACAAGTTAGTAGATAAGAGAGAGACAGTCAACTGTGCGCAGGTTTCTTAGCTACGAATAAGTAGATAAGAGAGAGTCGAGAGGGCGCCTGTTTGACATTCGTTGCCTTGCACACGGTTATGAGGAGCAGTGTGCAAAGGAAGAAAGAATAGAGAATAAAGAAAAGCGAGCGCTTGTTCGATGTACGTTGCATTGTTATGGTCAACAGCAACAACAACAACAACCTTCGTGAGGGGTTATGTAAGCAAGGGATGGGAATTTTCCTACGCAGCAACAGCAGCAGCAGCAAGATCAACACATTGTTTTTAAACAAGAGTGTTATACTTGTAGATTAAGATTAAAATATGTTAGAGGGGGAAAGTGTTAGAAGGAGAATGTGTGTAAGAGGTGGAAAGAGTTAGAGGGGAAAGTGTTAGAGGGAGGAAGGCTTAGAGACAAGCTTGTGCATGCTTGAAGTGCGCTAGTCATAGGTCAAGTACATTAGTTGGCTTATATGTTATAGATATCACCGCCCGTGAGGATCAGTGAGCCAAGTACATTGCCTTTGAAACTATTAAGGTTTCTTAGCTACAAGTTAGTAGATAAGAGAGAGACAGTCAACTGTGCGCAGGTTTCTTAACTACGAATAAGTAGATAAGAGAGAAACGAGAGGGCACCTGTTTGACGTGCGTTGCCTTGCACACCTGCAGACAAAACATAAACAATGAATGTTTATGGTTGTGAAAACCAGTGATCCAAAGGATAAAAGGGTTGGGACAAGATTGTGCTTGTTTGAAGTACGCTAGTCAAAGAGCAGTACATTCGTAGGCCGCATTCTTATGATCAAAAGCAACAACAAAATTCGTGAGGGTTATGTAAGCAATGGATGGGAATTTTCTTTCGCAGCAGCAGCAGCAAGATAGCACATTGTTTCTAAACAAGAGTATTGAGACTTGCAGATTTAGATTGGAATGCTAGAGGGGGAAGGTGTAAGAGGAGGAAAGTGTTAGAGGGAGAAAGAGAGAGTTAGTGTTAGAGAGAGTAAGTGTTAGAGGGTGAAAGTGCTATAGGGGGAAAGCGATCCTGCTTATATTATTATATTAAAACACGCTTCTTTATGCGATTCTATACACGAGCGTCTATGAAATGCAGGTGGTATGTTAATTGATTGTCCCTCATTCTAACGCACACCCAACTTGTTCGCTACTTACGATTCTAACCTTAATTTGCATACATCTGTTTTGATTATTGCACTGGCTTCTGTTACTTTTATAGAGCTAATTAGTATAACTTTTTAATTTTTTTTTTACTTTGTTAAAATATTATCAAATTATGTTTTTCATATAGGTATGTTTTAATTTTATTTTTTTTTTTCATAGATTTTTGCAGTACGTTAAATTTGAGAATTATATTAAGCTTGTTCCGTTGAGGGATTAAGCAACCACAAACACCGAACATTTATATTAATGACATATAGTTATAGCCGGTAGAACACACAAGTCATACTCCATGTTTCGGCTTGATAAAAAGCTTTTTTAAGTCTATATTATAAGTTGTAGTTATAAGTTCTAGTACTCACTATATACATATCTAAGACTGCTTTTATGTATGTCACTATTTTGAAAGCTTAAAGAAGTTCGTGTAGCTGGTATAATAAATCATGTTTTAACAAAATAATTTAGATCTTAATATTTATACTTCATCGTTTATTGAATTTATTATTATTTTATTTTTATTTTATTTTCTTAATACCCATATATTCGATTCTGTTCTATCTCAGTAATAATTTATTTTGCTTTAACATTCTTTAAATTCTTTAAGGTAATCTTTTAGGCTTAACAAATAATCTTTTCCTTAACTTTCCGTCTGCTCGCTAAAAGATTTTCGTCAAATGACACTTTTCATATTTAAGATATTTATTTATTTATTTATTTATTTATTTATTTGTTTATAGTCAGCTAAGAGCAGCTGACATTAAAATGAATCAAATTTATTTAAATTAAAAATAGTTAATATAATTAAATTAAGTAAAATATGGAATAATATATAAATCTGAAAATATAATTAAAAGTTAACGTTAAAGCTCTGGGAAATTCAATAAAAAAATTGAGTAGTCCAACATTTGTTGCGAGGATTGGGAAAAACCCAGAAAAACCCAATCAGACCAGCGATAGATTAGTAATTAGTGGTTACGATTAGATAAAGCAAAAAGGATCGATCTTTTTAGTACTGGAGTTGAGGCTTCCAAGGAGACAAGAGAATAAAGTTTGTTATAGTCAGAACATATAACACGAAATGGTTCATGAATTAAATAGTTGCTGAAGCAACGATCAAGGCTAAGGGGTAAAAAGTTACGTGAAGATCTAATTGGGACATTAAATTTAATTCGACTTAAAAGAACTGATGAGTCGATTTCACCACTAAGTAGGTTAGTAATAAGTAATACTCCATGCATCCCTCAAACTATTTCTTATACTCGACTAAAATTATTTCATCAAACTCACATATCAAATAAATTTCTAAAATAAAGAAAATGAAAACAGTAAGATGTTCTAAGCAGCTGGATTGTTTTTTTTTTTATACAAACTGTTTTTACTGTTCTCTTTCCCAGTATGCTACTTACGATAAAAATGTATAAAGAATGTGTTTTGTACTCATTTACTGACTTCAAAAATTCTTCTATTGATGTTGTCTGATACCCTATCTTAATTTGTGTAATACTTAATCGTTTTCACCAACTTAGTATTCTTTTGATTTTTAAAAATTTTATGGTATGTTGTTAGCTATTTTGACTAGACTTTACGCTTAAGACGAGATAGATTGTATTATTGTCCCTAACACGTTAGCTTAATTTTAACAGGGAAATCAATCGGACATTGATTTTTCACTTTATAATTGATTGCTTTAATATATTTTACCTGTCAACCTATATACCTTTCTACTTTCTTAGTGATTATGCTAGATTTTTATATTTTCAAACTCATTGCTTAAACTAAGAAAATTTCGTTATTAATTTCTTTTAATTGATGGATGGTAATAGTTTATTTCATTATTCTCCTCATTTTTATTACGTTTAATAAGGAAGTGCATTAAACTAGCTTAACAGTTCGAGATATGAGTCTTACACTGTTTCGAAAAGTATGACTTCGTTAGCTGTTTTAATTTAAGGGCTAAATATCTACTACTACTGTTCCTTAACTGTGATAGTTGTTGCATTTTTGTTACATCTCACTTTCATTTTTATACCCTTCACATGTGAATCAGGGTATATTGACTTTGTCATAAATCTGTAACGCCTTAAAGGAATGATGGGAGACCCCATAAACTATATATCAAAATGATCAGGACGAGCTCAGGAATTGATTTCCGTCCGTCCGTCTGTCCGTCTGTCCGTCTGTCCGTCTGTCCGTCTGTCCGTCTGTCTGTTTCAACACGATTTCCGGCCAAACTGCTGAACCGATCTTGATGAAACTTTCACAGATTGCTTAGATCATGTCGGGTTTGTTCACTATGAAATTTCATCCCGATCGGAGCATTCTACGATATAGCCACCATATAAATTTACCATATCAACACGATTTCCGGCCAAACTGCTGAACCGATCTTGATGAAACTTTCACAGATTGCTTAGATCATGTCAGGTTTGTTCACTATGAAATTTCATCCCGATCGGAGCATTCTACGACATAGCCACCATACAAATTTACCATATCAACACGATTTCCGGCCAAACTGCTGAACCGATCTTGATGAAACTTTCACAGATTGCTTAGATCATGTCGGGTTTGTTCACTATGAAATTTCATTTCGATCGGAGCATTCTACGACATAGCCACCATACAAATTTACCATATCGTACTATCAATTGTTGTCTCTGTCGTGCACTTTCAAGTACCTACATGTCAAATTGTTGTTGTTGCACACGAACAAGTAAATGACGCTCAAGAGTAAAAATATTAGCGAAAAATTACCAACAACTGCACAGAAACATAAGAGGGGGAGCATTGATTTGGCTGTGTGAAGGGTATCATAGTCTTGGCATAGCCAAAATTAACTATGCGCCACTATGTTTTTAAATTGTTGCCAGCAATGATATATGTTTTTCTTTCTTTTATTTTATTTATTTATTTATTTTTTATTTATTTTTTTGTAGGTTCTTTATTAATTTTAATAAGAACAAAACCTTTTGTTCTAGATGCCATGTTATTAGTCTTATTTTTTCATTTAATTATTATAATTATTTCTTAAAGAGATTCATTTTCTTTAGTGCTCAAAACTTATTGTCGCTAAAGGATTTGTTTTTCTTTGATCTGAGATATTTCGTAAATTCATGAAACCATTGAAATGTGCTTTATTCTTCTTGAACCTTGCATTAATCTTGAATTTGGATGGCAAAATAAGGCTGTGATGTACTAAAGCTCGAAATGACGTAAAAGTCGGTATTTTACATAACGGGCATAAAATAATGTACGTTTACTATCACCGGATTGGTTTATACCCACTAAATTAAATTAAATTAAAAGTTATATCGAGTCCCCACATATTAGGGTGGAAAAATTTAAATTCAAACACGCCCGAAGCATATCTTCTTTTAAGTTGAGTGTTCCGCCCGAACTTTTCACGACGATTTGTTCTGAAAAGTTTTGGCCGCCACAGCTCGTTGTAAAGGAGTATGTGAATAGGCGTAATGATAATTTTAATAAAAATGGTATTAGGATTACTAGGGCACAGCCTGTAAGCCACCCTGTGGCCTCCACGTCGTCGGCAAAAAACTAATTAGCTTGGCCTACCAAAATGTTAGAGGCCTTAACTCTAAACTTGCCAAATTATATGTAAACAGCCTATCTTTTGATTCACAAATTGTTGCACTTACAGAAACCTGGTTAAAACCCGATATTTCTGATTATTCCGTTTTTCCTTCTAAATATAACTTGTACAGATGCGATCGCACTTCCCGCAAAGGGGGTGGTGTTCTCATTGCTGTTGACTCCTGTATTTCCTCTGAACAGATTCTTTCTCAGGATCTTCCGGACATAGAGTTTTTATGTGTTAAAATATTACTAAACGGCCGTTCACTTTATGTTACTTGCTCTTATATTCCTCCTCAATCTGATATTAACATTTACTCATCCCATCTGAGTGCCCTGCAACTTGTTTCGTCATTTTTGACTGATATGGATAATCTGATAGTGGTTGGTGATTTTAATCTGCCACATGTTGCATGGTCTGTGAATGACACATCTTCGGCGGTGTTACCAGTCACTTCTGATGATTTTATCGATGGCCTACTGGAGTTAGGCCTATCGCAAGTTAACAGGGTGCATAACTGTAGTGGTAGAATGTTGGACTTAATATTTGTTTCTGACTCTGATTGCAGTAATGCTTGTAGAATACCCCCTCTAGTGCTTCCGGAAGATACCTACCATCCAACCTTAGAACTATCCATCGAAATTCTTAACCCTAGTTCAATATCTAATAATACATTAAAAACCCGTTGCTTTCGTAAAACTAATTTTACTAAATTAAATTATCTTCTTCAACATACTAATTGGTCTCGCCTTTATTCTTGTAGTGATATAGAAACTGCCATTGCCATATTTTATAGGACCTTGAATTCGCTTTTGGATATTTGTGTTCCCCTCACTTGTCCTTCAAGAGATAATAAACCACCTTGGTTTACGAGGGAACTATCGAAATTGAAAAACGCGAAGACAAGAGCATATAAAAAATTTAAAAAATCGGGAACTACCTTAGATTTATCTTCGTATTTAGTAGCAAAATCTAGTTTTCTTTCTGTTAACACATCTTGTTATAATAATTATCTTAATCGTTGTAGACTAAACTTTTCACGTGACCCTAAACAGTTTTATAAATTTGTTAACTCTAAACGTAAGTCTTCTTGCTTGCCATCCTCAGTATACCTAGATGATACAAAAGCAAGTTCTGATCAGGCAGTAGCCGATCTATTTGCTGAGTATTTTCAATCAGTATATTCAACGAATTTACATAGTTGCAGTAATTCCTATCCTTTTCGAGTTCAATCGTCAAATTGCATATATATCCCAGTTATAACTGAGTGTTCGCTTCTAAGTGACCTTAACTCTACCAAACCAGGCTATCTGCCTGGTCCTGATGGAGTGCCAGGTTGTATACTTAGATACTGTGCGGATTCACTTTGTAAACCCTTACATAAATTATTTAACTTGTCGGTTGACTCAACAGTGTTTCCTGCTATATGGAAGGAATCTTTTATTATTCCACTCCATAAAAATTCTTCTAAGTCTAACGTTAAAAATTATAGAGGCATATCCAAGTTGTCCGCCATTCCTAAAGCCTTTGAAAAAATTATATGTTCTCAACTGCAACATACATGTAGTTCAATTATATCGCCTTATCAACACGGTTTTGTTAGGCGTAGATCTACTACCACTAACCTTCTTGAATTCACTTCGCTTGTTATCAAAGGGTTTCAGGAAAAAATGCAAACTGACGTTGTTTACACCGATTTTAGTAAGGCATTTGATTCTGTTAGTCATTCTCTGTTGCTTCAAAAATTAAATATTATTGGATTTCCATCAAAACTCGTATTGTGGCTTTCGGAGTACTTGTGTGGCCGAACACAAAAAGTTGTTTTTAAGTCGTCTGTATCTAAACCTATTTTAGTTACCTCTGGTGTTCCCCAAGGTAGTCACCTTGGTCCTTTGCTATTTAATTTGTTTATTAACGATCTTCCAGCTATTATTACTAACTCTTTTGTTTATATGTTTGCTGATGATGTAAAACTATGTTTCACCTACAATGATGCTTCTCTGTGCAACTTACTACAGTCGGATTTGTGTGCGCTGTCGGCCTGGTGTCGCTTTAACTTACTCAATTTAAACTGTTCAAAATGTAAAGTCATGTCTTTTTGTAGAAGTACCCCTCATACTGCTCACTACTTGCTTGATGCTTCACCACTTGACCGCGTGTTTGAAATTAAAGATTTAGGCATTATTCTTGATCCTAAGCTAAAGTTTGACTCTCATATTTCGTCTATGGTTAATAAGGCCATTAATGTCTTTGGCTTCATCAAAAGGTGGTCGAAAGAGTTTAACGATCCCTACACCACTAAAACGCTTTATACATCCCTAGTACGTCCCATCCTGGAGTATGGATCTTGTGTGTGGTCCCCACAATACTCGATTCACCAGGATAGAATTGAATCTGTGCAGAAGAAATTTCTTCTATTTGCCCTTAGAAGTTTTAACTGGGTTCCTGGAGTAGACTTACCCCCGTATTCAAGTAGACTCCTTTTGATTAATCTTCCCTCCCTGTTAAACCGTAGAACTATGCATGGAGTATTATTTATTACTAACCTACTTAATGGTGAAATCGACTCATCAGTTCTTTTGAGTCGAATTAAATTTAATGTCCCAATTAGATCTTCACGTAACTTTTTACCCCTTAGCCTTGATCGTTGCTTCAGCAACTATTTAATTCATGAACCATTTCGTGTTATATGTTCTGACTATAACAAACTTTATTCTCTTGTCTCCTTGGAGGCCTCATCTCCAGTACTAAAAAGATCGATCCTTTTTGCTTTATCTAATCGTAACCACTAACTACTAATCTAATGCTGGTCTGATTGGGTTTTTCTGGGTTTTTCCCAATCCTCGCAACAAATGTTGGACTACTCAATTTTTATTGAATTTCCCAGAGCTTTAACGTTAACTTTTGATTATATTTTCAGATTTATATATTAATCTATATTTTTATTTTAAATTATTTTAACTATTTTTTAATTTAAATTAATTTTGATTTCATTTTAATGTCAGCTGCTCTTAGCTGACAATAAATAAATAAATAAATAAATAAATAAATAAATATTGGTATTTTCAGTTTTTTTTTTCTTTCTTTGTTTTAATTGTTTATACACCCTAGCTCTTGATCTTGTGTTTTGATTTTAGATTAGGGTCTGATTTTATTGTATACTGTTTGTGGAGGAGGCTCCAAAGAATAATATTTGATTTGGTAATTGTATGGTATGATTTGTTCTTTTTTTTTTTGTGGTTGTATTGTAGAGCACTTCTTGTGTGTATGTTAAACTAATAAAAAGAGCGCAATCAAGTCATTTACAATAATTTTCACTAGACTTCATGGTAAATAGTTTTTGCTAGGCTATTTTCTATTATGATTCTTGTGGGTTATAATTCGTACATTAAAAGAACGAGATAAAAATGTTCTTGTTTAGGTCCACAATTTATTTTCTTGGTCCATTTTTCTTGGCATATATTACAGCAGGGAGTAAGATTTAAAAGTAGTATGTCATTCCATTCTGGTAATATTATTATTTTGTTTTTATTATGTTGTTATTTCATTTTTAATTTTATTCTTTTATGTTATTTGACTTTATATATTGCCTTTAAAATTAAGGGTTTTGCCTCTCAATTTTTGAACCGAGACATAGTATTTTTATTTCTGTAATGCATAAACGTAAGCATCCTTGATCCCAGATAGTATGTATAGAACAATTTGCTTGCTTGAGCTTGGTAGGTTATACAGTTAAAACAATTAGTGGAAAGATGGAACTGTCTTATAGAATTTCTTATACATTATTAGTTGCTTCTTTCCCTATCGCTTATTCTCACGCACTTTGAGATTATAACATTACTTAATGGAATGTGCTGTATGTTCCTGATTGTTTGCTGATTATTGTTGTCAATTAGTATTTTGTTTATTTATTTCTTTTACATCTCATATAGTATTTTTCTCTTATGTTTCTTTTTTCGCTTCACTTCTATACTTACTTTAATAATTTATCATATGTTTCCCCTAATTTATATTCAACAAGTGGAAACGTTGTAGTCGGACGCAACCGACTGCGGCATACTCGATACCAGAATTAAAACCGGTAAAAAGAGGCCTGAATGCAAAGGGGTACGGATGCGGCAGGGGCTTACGCTGCCTTAAAGATTCTCCGATGCAGATGGGGATGCCACCGGCTATCTTCATACCAAATTTGGTGACTCTAGCTCAAAGTTTGTAAAAGGTGGGGACAGGGGGGGGCTGGGGGCAGTATGGGTAGTTGAGGCATCCAAATTTTTGTTGCAGATCTTTCTGAAATGTCAATTGCTATCTTCATACCAAAATTGGTGACTCTAGCTCAAAATTTGTAAAAGGTGGGGAAAGGGGGGCTGGGGGCGGTATGGGTGGGCGTGGCATCCAAATTTTTGATGCAGATCTTTGTGGAATGTCAATTGTTATCTTCATACCAAATTTGGTGACTCTAGCTCGAAGTTTGTAAAAGGTGGGGAAAGGGGGGCTGGGGGCGGTATGTGTGGGCGTGGCATCCAAATTTTTGCTGCAGATCTTTGTGTTATGTCAATTGCTATCTTCATACCAAATTTGGTGACTCTAGCTCGAAATTTGTAATAAGTGGGGGAAAGGGGGGGCTGGGGGCGGTAGTGGTGGGCGTGGCATCCAAATTTTTGATGCAAATCTTTGTGGAATGTCAATTGCTATCTATATACCAAATTTGGTGACTCTAGCTCGAAGTTTGTAAAAGAAGGGGGAAAGGGGGCTGGGGGCGGTAAGGGTGGGCGTGGCATCCAAATTTTTGATGCAGATCTTTGTAAAATGTCAATTGCTATCTTCATACCAAATTTGGTGACTCTAGCTCGAAGTTTGTAAAAGATGGGGACAGGGGGCTGGGGGCGGTAAGGGTGGGCGTGGCATCCAAATTTGTGATGCAGATCTTTGTGTTATGTCAATTGTTATCTTCATACCAAATTTGGTGACTCTAGCTCGAAAATTGAAAAAGGGGGGAAAGGGGGCGAAATGGAGGGCGTGGCTCCAAAACTTTGATGCAGATTTTTGGGGGTCGTTGCCAGCTATCTTCCTACCAAATTTGGTGGCTCTAGCTCCACAACTCTGGAAGATACACGCATTCCCGTTTTTGACGAAGCGTTGGGGCACATGGGGGTGGCTAGGGCGGTATTGGTGGGCGTGGCATCCAATCTTTTGATGCAGTTTTTGAGGGGTCATCATCACCTATCTTGGCACCAAATTTGGTGGCTCTAGCTCAAAAAATGTGGGAGATATAGCCATTTCTGATTTCAAAATGCAGGGGGGCTGGGGGCGGAATGGGTGGGCGTGGCTCCAAAACTTTGATGCAGATTTTTGGGGGTCCTTAACAGCTATCTTCCCACCAAATTTGGAGGCTCTAGCTCCACAACTCTGGAAGATACACGCATTCCCGTTTTTGACGAAGCGTTGGGGCACATGGGGGTGGCTAGGGCGGTATTGGTGGGCGTGGCATCCAATCTTTTGATGCAGTTTTTGAGGGGTCATCATCACCTATCTTGGCACCAAATTTGGTGGCTCTAGCTCAAAAAATGTGGGAGATATAGCCATTTCTGATTTCAAAATGCAGGGGGGCTGGGGGCGGAATGGGTGGGCGTGGCTCCAAAACTTTGATGCAGATTTTTGGGGGTCCTTAACAGCTATCTTCCCACCAAATTTGGAGGCTCTAGCTCCACAACTCTGGAAGATACACGCATTCCCGTTTTTGACGAAGCGTTGGGGCACATGGGGGTGGCTAGGGCGGTATTGGTGGGCGTGGCATCCAATCTTTTGATGCAGTTTTTGAGGGGTCATCATCACCTATCTTGGCACCAAATTTGGTGGCTATAGCTCAAAAACTGTGGGAGATATTGGCTTTTTTGACTTTAAAATTCGGGGGGGCTGTGGGCGGAATGGGGGCGTGGCTCCAAAATTGTTGATGCAGTTTTTTTGGGGTTGCTAGTAGCTATCATCTTACCAAATTTGGTAGTTCTAGCTGTAAGGATGAGTGAAATATGTGGATTTATCGGTTTTGAGTTACCGAATTTATCGATTTGCCAGCCCCCCAGTTATCGTAGAACACCCATCTTGACACTTTAATTTACTATCCCATAGATAAAGAGATTTGGAAAGTTTCAAGTCTCTAGCTTGAAGGGTGTGGAAAAAAGTTGCGTTCATACAGACGGACAGACGGACAGACGGACAGACACCATGACGGACATTGCACAAACTCAATATACTCTTTACCTTCGGTATCGAGTATAAAAACTGGGGGGCGGTAAGCTGTTAAAAACGGAAGGCAATTAATCTATAAAACTGATGGAACGGAACAGTTGTGATTATTTTTCATTTAAAAATAAAAGTAGGCTGTTAAAATAAATATTTACTTATATTAAATTAAAATTTGAATTGATTTTTAGTAAACCGGCTTTTTTTTTTCGAAAATGTAGCTTTTAAAAGAATATATTAAGCTCATATCATATTTATTTAGATTTTCACATTGAGGTAACATCAGCCCAAGTCCCTCGATAGTGAGCTGCCGTTTACAGACGGTGAAGTAAATGGGATGCCGCTTTGTCGTTTCTCATAATCACAATTAAGCTGAAAATGAGTTCCTTTACGTTTTACGTACTGTCACTGTTTGCAGCAGCCTGGCGTCCTCCAAAGAGTCAACCACTCATCATCATCATTTGCCCCCCTACGGCGAAGCGATCCTCACCTGAACCATCACTCGTACACACATAAGTAACTTTTACCTAGATTAGGTACGGTTTGCGTCTAGCCGTCTTATTTGAATAGTTCTGTTCTACTCTGCACCTATTTTGGATCCCCTGATTTCTATTATTCCCAGCTACTTTCTTAGGCTCACACCTTTAACTTCTAACACACCAGCCCACATAACATATTATTTGGATATAAAAACATTAGACAATGACTATCAAGTACCAAGAGCCATTAAAAAATTTATAAAGTATTCGGGGGAAATTTGATCGAACAATGCAACACCCAAAACTGTTATTATGGCTTACATTAAATCGTGAAGTCATAGTCGAGTCTACTACGTACTACACATTTTTCCATGAGTTGTTCCCATTTAAAGCCCTATCAATTTATCCGTTTTTTCTTATGATTATTTTTTCAACCAAGTGTGTGCGTACCTGTTTTTTCAATTTTCTCTTTCTAGAAAATGTCTTTAAGTTCGGCACCCTCATCGTCATTCAATATGTATGTTATAGGGATTTTATTTTGTATTTCTATTATTGAAAAGTTTAAGTTTTCCGGTTTGGTGAGCAGCCCTTCTCATTAAAATATTATGTTTGCTTATACACACATAATCATTTGCAAAGATTTGTATATGACTCAAGACAATGTCTTAAAACATTTTAACAATTATAAGATTTACTTTTATGTATGTAATTTTAACTGTCCTATTATATTGCTGATTGTTCTAACTAAACAATTGATTAAACATTACCTCCATAATGTCTTTTAAACGTATCTTTGATTGAGTTTTCGATAATCACTACTTTTTCAATTTTCTAGATCGTACCCGAGTCACGTTAATATAGCAGGGTACGACAAAATAAGCACGCAAGCAAGGTTGAGGGCAGTGACACTCCCTAAAAGGGTTTGAGCCGAAGTGTGACGTAGAAAAAGGCACAATAAGGTAGGAGCTAACGAAAAGCGAGAGTCCTTAGTGGGAAGCGAGCTGAACGAAGACATCTGATCTCAGGCAAGACAAATGTTTATCGGGAGAGAGAATCCTCCCTTCACATTATAGCAGTATGCGTAGCATTTACAAGGAAACGAAGTTTCTTTTCTTAGAACAACATATCAAACGTATTAAAGGCTAAGAAACCCTCAACTCATCAAAAACTACTTGCTCTCGGACAGTGTCCATGTCCGATGGAAGAGTTATAGAACTAGAAGGGGGGCACAACAGACCTCTCAGGTACCAAATCATTCATCGACGATGAAGGTTAATACAGGCAGGAGACATATTATTCTATTATTAATTCCCCTTTATATTTTTTTATTTAAAAAGAACATATCAATAAAGTTGTTACTTTTTTACGGACTTTTACTGATTATACTCGATACCGAAGGTAAAGAGTATATTGAGTTTGTGCAATGTCCGTCATGGTGTCCGTCCGTCTGTCCGTCTGTCCGTCTGTATGTGTCCAATTTTTTTGCACACCCTTCAAGCTAGAGATTTGAAACTTTCCAATTCTCTTTATCTATGGGATAGTAAATTAAAGTGTCAAGATGGGGGTTCTACGATAACTGGGGGGCTGGCAAATCGATAGATTCGATAACTCAAAACCGATAAATCCACATATTTCGCACATCCTTACAGCTAGAACTACCAAATTTGGTAAGAAGATAGCTACTAGCAACCCCCAAAAAACTGCATCAAAAATTTTGGAGCCACGACCCCCCTATTCCGCCCCCAGCCCCCCCGCGTTTTAAAGTCAAAAAAGCCTATATCTCCCACAGTTTTTGAGCTATAGCCACCAAATTTGGTGCCAAGATAGGTGATGATGACCCCCCTAAAAATGGATCAAAAGTTTGGATGCCACGCCCACCAATACTGCCCTAGCCGCCCCCATCCGCCCCAGAGCTTCGTCAAAAACGGGAATGCGTGTATCTTCCAGAGTTGTGGAGCTAGAGCCTCCAAATTTGGTGGGAAGATAGCTGGTAACGACCCCCAAAAATCTGCATCAAAGTTTTGGGGCCACGCCCATCCATTCCGCCCCCAGCCCCCCCGCATTTAGAAATGAGAAATGGCTATAACTCCCACAGTTTTTGAGCTAGAGCCACCAAATTTGGTGCCAAGATAGGTGATGATGACCCCCAAAAACTGCATCAAAAGTTTGGATGCCACGTCCACCCATACCACCCCCAGCCCCCCTTTCCCCACCTTTTACAAACTTCGAGCTAGATTCACCAAATTTGGTATGAAGATAGCAATTGACTTTCCAGATAGATCTGCATCAAAAATTTGGATGCCACGTTCACCCATACCACCCCCAGCCCCCCTTTCCCCACTTTTTACAAACTTTGAGCTAGATTCACCAAATTTGGTTTGAAGATAGCAATTGACATTTCACAAAGATCTGCATCAAAAATTTTGATGCCACAACTACCCATACCACCCCCAGCCCCCTTTCCCCACCTTTTACAAACTTTGAGCTAGAGTCACAAAATTTGTAAAGAAGATAGCTTGTGGCATCCCCATCTGCATCGGAAAATCTTTAAGGCAGCGTACACCCCTGCCGCATCCGTACATCTCTGCAATCAGGCCTCTTTTTACCGATTTTAATACTGGTAACGAGTATGCCGCAGTCGGTTGCGTCCGACTGCAACGTTTCCACTTGTTGAATATAAATTAGGGGAAACATATGATAAATTATTAAAGTAAGTATAGAAGTGAAACGAAAAAAGAAACATAAGAGAAAAATACTATATGAGATGTAAAAGAAATAAATAAAAAATAATAATTAACAACAATAATCAGCAAACAATCAGGAACATACAGCACATTCCATTAAGTAATGTTATAATCTCAAAGTGCGTGAGAATAAGCGATAGGGAAAGAAGCAACTAATAATGTATAAGAAATTCTATAAGACAGTTCCATCTTTCCACTAATTGTTTTAACTGTATAACCTACCAAGCTCAGGCAAGCAAATTGTTCTAAAAAGCGTCAAATAGTAAACTCTTTAAAACGAAAAGATCTAATGCTCCTTAAGTGTGAAAGTTGAAACACTCATGTGTTTAAGGCAGCGATTAGATTCTGAGCAAAATTTAATCTCGATACCTTAAAGCTGATAAAATAGTTTGCATAGATACAGACACACAGATCTAGAAAGCCTACGGTGCTGATCTAAATATTGATCAAGAATAAACATACTATCTGGGATCAAGGATGCTTAAGTTTATGCATTACAGAAATAAAAATACAATGTCTCGGTTCAAAAATTGAGAGGCAAAACCCTTAATTTTAAAGGCAATATATAAAGTCAAATAACATAAAAGAATAAAATTAAAAATGAAATAACAACATAATAAAAACAAAATAATAATATTACCAGAATGGAATGACATACTACTTTTAAATCTTACTCCCTGCTGTAATATATGCCAAGAAAAATGGACCAAGAAAATAAATTGTGGACCTAAACAAGAACATTTTTATCTCGTTCTTTTAATGTACGAATTATAACCCACAAGAATCATAATAGAAAATAGCCTAGCAAAAACTATTTACCATGAAGTCTAGTGAAAATTATTGTAAATGACTTGATTGCGCTCTTTTTATTAGTTTAACATTCACACAAGAAGTGCTCTACAATACAACCACAAAAAAAAAGAAGAACAAATCATACCATACAATTATCAAATCAAATCTTATTCTTTGGAGCCTCCTCCACAAACAGTATACAATAAAATCAGACCCTAATCTAAAATCAAAACACAAGATCAAGAGCTAGGGTGTATAAAGAATTAAAACAAAGAAAGAAAAAAAAAAAACTGAAAATACCAATATTTAGTGGGTATAAACCAATCCGGTGATAGTAAACGTACATTATTTTATGCCCGTTATGTAAAATACCGACTTTTACGTCATTTCGAGCTTTAGTACATCACAGCCTTATTTTGCCATCCAAATTCAAGATTAATGCAAGGTTCAAGAAGAATAGAGCACATTTCAATGGTTTCATGAATTTACGAAATATCTCAGATCAATGAAAAACAAATCCTTTAGCGACAATAAGTTTTGAGCACTAAAGAAAATGAATCTCTTTAAGAAATAATTATAATAATTAAATGAAAAAATAAGACTTATAACATGGCATCTAGAACAAAAGGTTTTGTTCTTATTAAAATTAATAAAGAACCTACAAAAACAAGTGGAAACGTTGCAGTCGGACGCAACCGACTGCGGCATACTCGATACCAGTATTAAAACCGGTAAAAAGAGGTCTAATTGCAGAGGGGTACGGATGCGGCAGGGGTGTACGCTGCCTTAAAGATTTTCCGATGCAGATGGGGATGCCACAAGCTATCTTCTTTACAAATTTTGTGACTCTAGCTCAAAGTTTGTAAAAGGTGGGGAAAGGGGGGCTGGGGGCGGTATGGGTAGTTGTGGCATCAAAATTTTTGATGCAGATCTTTGTGAAATGTCAATTGCTATCTTCAAACCAAATTTGGTGAATCTAGCTCAAAGTTTGTAAAAAGTGGGGAAAGGGGGGCTGGGGGTGGTATGGGTGAACGTGGCATCCAAATTTTTGATGCAGATCTATCTGGAATGTCAATTGCTATCTTCATACCAAATTTGGTGACTCTAGCTAAAATTTTGTAAAAGGTGGGGAAAGGGGGGCTGGGGGTGGTATGGGTGGACGTGGCATCCAAACTTTTGATGCAGTTTTTGGGGGGTCATCATCACCTATCTTGGCACCAAATTTGGTGGCTCTAGCTCAAAAACTGTGGGAGATATAGCCATTTCTGATTTCTAAATGCGGGGGAGCTGGGGGCGGAATGGGTGGGCGTGGCTCCAAAACTTTGATGCAGATTTTTGGGGGTCGTTACCAGCTATCTTCCTACCAAATTTGGTGGCTCTAGCTCCACAACTCTGGAAGATACACGCATTCCCGTTTTTGACGAAGCTCTGGGGCGGATGGGGGCGGCTAGGCCAGTATTGGTGGGCATGGCATCCAAACTTTTGATGCGGTTTTTGGGGGGTCATCATCACCTATCTTGGCACCAAATTTGGTGGCTATAGCTCAAAAACTGTGGGAGATATAGGCTTTTTTGACTTTAAAACGCGGGGTGCTGGGGGCGGAATAGGGGGTCGTGGCTCCAAAATTTTTGATGCAGTTTTTTGGGGGTTGCTAGTAGCTATCTTCTTACCAAATTTTGTAGTTCTATCTGTAAGGATGTGCAAATTATGTGGATTTATCGGTTTTGAGTTATCGAATTTATCGATTTGCCAGTCCCCCAGTTATCGTAGAACCCCCATCTTGACACTTTAATTTACTATCCCATAGATAAAGAGATTTGGAAAGTTTCAAGTCTCTAGCTTGAAGGGTGTGGAAAAAAATTGGACACATACAGACGGACAGACGGACAGACGGACGGACACCATGACGGACATTGCACAAACTCAATATACTCTTTACCTTCGGTATCGAGTATAAAAATAAATAAAAAATAAATAAATAAATAAAATAAAAGAAAGAAAAATATGAAAGTGAGATGTAACAAAAATGCAACTATCACAGTTAAGGAACAGTAGTAGTAGATACTTAACCCTTAAATTAAAACAGCTAAGGAAGTCATACTTTTCGAAACAGTGTAAGACTCATGTCTCGAACTGTTAAGCTAGTTTAATGCACTTCCTTATTAAACGTAATAAAAATGAGGAGAATAATGAAATAAACTATTACCATCCATCAATTAAAAGAAATTAATAACGAAATTTTCTTAGTTTAAGCAATGAGTTTGAAAATATAAAAATCTAGCATAATCACTAAGAAAGTAGAAAGGTATATAGGTTGACAGGTAAAATATATTAAAGCAATCAATTATAAAGTGAAAAATCAATGTCCGATTGATTTCCCTGTTAAAATTAAGCTAACGTGTTAGGGACAATAATACAATCTATCTCGTCTTAAGCGTAAAGTCTAGTCAAAATAGCTAACAACATACCATAAAATTTTTAAAAATCAAAAGAATACTAAGTTGGTGAAAACGATTAAGTATTACACAAATTAAGATAGGGTATCAGACAACATCAATAGAAGAATTTTTGAAGTCAGTAAATGAGTACAAAACACATTCTTTATACATTTTTATCGTAAGTAGCATACTGGGAATGAGAACAGTAAAAACAGTTTGTTAAAAAAAAAAAACAATCCAGCTGCTTAGAACATCTTACTGTTTTCATTTTCTTTATTTTAGAAATTTATTTGATATGTGAGTTTGATGAAATAATTTTAGTCGAGTATAAGAAATAGTTTGAGGGATATCTTAAATATGAAAAGTGTCATTTGACGAAAATCTTTTAGCGAGCAGACGGAAAGTTAAGGAAAAGATTATTTGTTAAGCCTAAAAGATTACCTTAAAGAATTTAAAGAATGTTAAAGCAAAATAAATTATTACTGAGATAGAACAGAATCGAATATTTGGGTATTAAAAAAATAAAATAAAAATAAAATAATAATAAATTCAATAAACGATGAAGTATAAATATTAAGATCTAAATTATTTTGTTAAAACATGATTTATTATACCAGCTACACGAACTTCTTTAAGCTTTCAAAATAGTGACATACATAAAAGCAGTCTTAGATATGTATATAGTGAGTACTAGAACTTATAACTACAACTTATAATATAGACTTAAAAAAGCTTTTTATCAAGCCGAAACATGGAGTATGACTTGTGTGTTCTACCGGCTATAACTATATGTCATTAATATAAATGTTCGGTGTTTGTGGTTGCTTAATCCCTCAACGGAACAAGCTTAATATAATTCTCAAATTTAACGTACTGCAAAAATCTATGAAAAAAAAAAAAATAAAATTAAAACATACCTATATGAAAAACATAATTTGATAGTATTTAAACAAAGTAAAAAATAAATTAAAAAGTTATACTAATTAGCTCTATAAAAGTAACAGAAGCCAGTGCAATTATTAAAACAGATGTAAGCAAATAAAGGTTAGAATCGTAAGTAGCGAACAAGTTGGGTGTGCGTTAGAAAGAGGGACAATCAATTAACATACCACCTGCATTTCATAGACGCTCGTGTATAGAATCGCATAAAGAAGCGTGTTTTAATATAATAATATAAGCAGGATCGCTTTCCCCCTATAGCACTTTCACCCTCTAACACTTTCTCTAACACTAACTCTCTCTTTCTCCCTCTAACACTTTCCTCCTCTTACACCTTCCCCCTCTAGCATTCCAATCTAAATCTGCAAGTCTCAATACTCTTGTTAAGAAACAATGTGCTATCTTGCTGCTGCTGCTGAAAATTCCCATCCCTTGCTTACATAACCCTCACGAATGTTGTTGTTGCTTTTGATCATAAGAATGCGGCCTACGAATGTACTGCCCTTTGACTAGCGTACTTCAAACAAGCACAATCTTGTCCCAACCCTTTTATCCTTTGGATCACTGGTTTTCACAACCATAAACATTCATTGTTTATGTTTTGCCTGCAGGTGTGCAAGGCAACGCACGTCAAACAGGCGCCCTCTCGTTTCTCTCTTATCTACTTATTCGTAGTTAAGAAACCTGCGCACAGTTGACTATCTCTCTCTTATCTACTAACTTGTAGCTAAGAAACCTTATTAGTTTCAAAGGCAATGTACTTGGCTCACTGATCCTCACGGACGGTGATATCTATAACATATTAGCCAACTAATGTACTTGACCTATGACTAGCGCACTTCAAGCATGCACAAGCTTGTCTCTAAGCCTTCCTCCCTCTAACACTTTCCCCTCTAACTCTTTCCACCTCTTACACACATTCTCCTTCTAACACTTTCCCCCTCTAACATATTTTAATCTTAATCTACAAGTATAACACTCTTGTTTAAAAACAATGTGTTGATCTTGCTGCTGCTGCTGTTGCTGCGTAGGAAAATTCCCATCCCTTGCTTACATAACCCCTCACGAAGGTTGTTGTTGTTGTTGCTGTTGACCATAACAATGCAACGTACATCGAACAAGCGCTCGCTTTTCTTTATTCTCTATTCTTTCTTCCTTTGCACACTGCTCCTCATAACCGTGTGCAAGGCAACGCATGTCAAACAGGCGCCCTCTCGACTTTCTCTTATCTACTTATTCGTAGCTAAGAAACCTGCGCACAGTTGACCCTCTCTCTCTTATCTACTAACTTGTAGCTAAGAAACCTTAATAGTTTCAAAGGCAATGTACTTGGCTCACTGATCCTCACGGACGGTGATATCTATAACACATTAGTCAAGTAATGTACTTGACCTTTGACTAGCGCACTTCAAGCATGCACAAACTTGTCTCTAAGTCTTCTACTACTTTCCCCCTCTAACACTTTTTCCCTCTAACACCATCTCCCTCTAACACTTTCCCCCTCTATCCTTTCCCCCTCTTACACCTTCTCCCTCTATCACTTTCTCCCGCTAACTCTTTATAATCTTAATCTACAAGAATCAATACTCTTGTTTAAAAACAATGTGTTGATCTTGCTGCTGCTGCTGCTGCGACAGAAAATTCCCATCCTTGCACACATAGCCCCCCACGAAGGTTGTAGTTGATGTTGATGACAATAACAATGCACGTGTGCAGAGCAACGCATTTAAAACAGGAGCACACTTGACTCTAGCAATAATTGGTTAAATAGTTTAACCTGATCCTGTCATTCTCACAGCCATAAAGATCAATGTATTGATCCTGCCGCTGCTGCTGCTGTTGCTGCTGGTGCTGCTGCTGCTGCTGCGTAGGAAAATTCCCATCTCTTGTTCACAGAACCCCAGTACATCGAACAAGCGTTCGCTTTTCTCTATTCTCTATCCTTATTTCCTTTGATCACTGGTTATCACAACCATAAACATTCATTTTTTGACGTGTGTTGCAGGTTTATAATGCCACGCACGTCAAAGAGGCGCCCTCTCGACTCTCTCTTATCTATCTTTTCTTCCTGTGCACACGCCCCCAGGTTACAAGCACGCTTGACCTCTCTTATCTATTCTTTCTTCCTGTGTACACTGCACCTCATGACCATAAACAGGTTTACAATGCCACGCACGTCAAAGAGGCGCACAATTGACTCTCTCTTATCTATCCTTTTTTCCTGTGTACACTGCACCTCATGACCATAAACAGGTTTACAATGCCACGAACGTCAAAGAGGTGCACAATTGACTCTAACACTAGTTAGGTAAATAACCAAATCTGTTCCTCTGATCACTGCTTCTCACAGATGCTGCAGGTAAAGTGGTGGGCTAAGAATGTTAATCCTTTGTTCTCCACCTTAGTCTAATTAAAGCGGGCACGATCATGAAAAAAAAGGGTCATAAATTATCATATTGAAGGGGTGATAAAAGGGTCAAAAAAAGGGGGAGATAAAAGGGTCATAAAATTTAATGGGGTCATAAATTGTCGGCATCCTTTTGAGTTAGAACCCCCAATTCCCTACTACTTACTGGTATGAGAGGAATTACTACTACTATATAAATTCGATGAGTATACTGATTGAAAATACTCATCAAATAGATCGGCCACTGAGTGATCAGAACTTGCTTTTGTAGTATCAAGGTAAACCGAGGATAGCATGCATGAAGATTTACGTTTTGAAATTTCAAATGTGTAAAGCTGTTTCGGATCACCTAGTTTAAGTAAATTTTCACGCTCATTTATTCTCACCAAGCCACCACCAACTTCGTTTTTGATTAAGCGGCGTGTGCTGTACTTTTTATTGCTTAACGCCGAGTCGACGGCCGTTTTGTACGTCCGCGTTTCCGTTCATTCGATCGGTGTGTCAGTTTCCACCGTCACTTTCACCGCGCCACAAATGATTATAATCGCACGTTTGCTTTTCGAGATCCCGTTTGCTTAATCGGTGCACCCGCTTCAACCGTCACTTTCGCCGCGCCGCAAATGGTTCGACTCGCACGTTTGCTTTGCCGCGACAATTGCGCAAAAAAATAACCTCTAGATCCGTTTTTATACCCTTAACCCATAAAATGGGTAAATAAGGGTATAATGGTTTTGTGCAAAAGTATGTAACAGGCAGAAGGAAGCATCTCCAACCCCATAAAGTATATATATTCTTGATCAGCATCAACAGTTGAGTCGATATAGCCATGTCCGTCTGTCTGTCTGTCTGTCCGTCTGTCCGTCTGTCCGTCTGTCCGTCTGTATGAACGCGTGGATCTCAGAGACTACAAAAGCAAGAGACTTCAGATTTTGGATATAAGTTCTCCTAAACCATGAGCAGAACAAGTTTGCTTCAAATTACCGATAACTATTCTGGTTTCCGATATACAAATGGAATCGATAACAAAAAAATATCGAATATGGAAAATATAAAAAATGAGGATTGAAAGAATGGGTAACAATAGATCTTTTCTGAAATTTTCGTCCAAATCGGTTAAGAAACACCGGAGATATCGAATTTAATCGATTGAATTTAAGTCAGTATACCAAAGTCTTACATAAATTTAATTTATTTATTGCAACTGGGTTCAGGGTATCTTCTAGTCGGGCTCTCCCGACTAGAGCCTTCTTATTTGTTTTTTCTTCCCGTTTCGTGCACGCGCGATAAAACAGGGTATGACCGGGTATGCTCGTTCCACGAACACTTGTTAGTAATGCTTTTTTTTTTTTTTTGGGGATTTTTAACTCTATGCTGCACTACTCCTCTTACGCGTTTACGTCCCTGCTCGGGCGCCACTTGTAAAGTAGTGATTTTGGACGGGGTATGAGACTCAGTCCGGCCAAGGTTCCACGTTACAAGAAATATTTAAATTTGCCGAAACGTGTTCGCGGGTTGGAGGCAAGTTAGTCCGCCGTTAACCGGGGTCGAAATTCCGGGACGATCCGCCGTACACGTACCACCGATAGAACAGGTTATGTTCCCTCATAAGTCGAGTTCGCGTGGATGCCAAAGCTCCGTAACCGAACCGACTGAATGATTTGGGAAGCGAACGGGACAATCAAAAGTACGCGTGCCGCTGATCAGATTCTCAGATTCTAACCACACAATCCGAGACGCGCCTAGCAACGTGCCGACCGCGTGTGCACGTGCACATATATATAACCGCACGCGTATGCGTATACCGCTTAGTGCCCTCAGGGCGAAATGAAGACACAAGGATTTGGAATAATTCTAATTCTTATTCGCGTTCACTTGTGCTTTTGACTCACTTCGTCGCGATATCTCGATCGTGGGTCGCGACATTTGGATCGTGTGAGTGCGCACACGACCTCCGCTCTTCTTGCGCTGTTCTCTTAAGTTATCTTATGCTATGCTTATTCTATGCCCTTCACCATACCATACTAATGTTAAACTTAAGGTCTGTTAACTTTGACATTGCATTAATTTCATTAATATTTACTTTCATAGTATTTCGCATTTGTCTTAATATATAAATGATCGAAAAAATAATAATGTGTAATGATAAAAAATAATAATAATACTGTTTTCAATAGATGTAGTGTTGGGAGGCCGGCATTTGGCCTACCTCACACCCCCCCCGCACTTTCTTCTTAATTGTGACCATGCCCTTCTGGTGTTTGGTCACGGTGAACTGGTCCGTCCCCACCAAAACCTTGAATCGGTCACGCCGTCCTGCGCCCTCGCCTCTTTAAATGCTCCTCGATGGCCTTTATCGCTTTCGTCGTCAATATCGACTCGTTTGGGTGTGCTGTCCAAAAACTAGGGATGTCATAGGGGTCCACGCCCGTTGTCTGTTCCTTTGCTTCTTGACTGTTGGGCGGGATGTCTTCTACGACCAATCCTGCCTCGAGGCCTTCTGCCCAAGCTTCTATTCCTTCGAATTCTTCCATCGGCTCCATCGTGTTTGGGGTGTCTTGCTGTGCTTCCTTGGGTTCCTTCTGGAAAATCTTCTACGGCGGTGGTGGTGTCTGCGGCGCCTCCTGTGTTGGTCTGTCTTCAGCGCTTCCTTCTTCCAAAGCTGGGAAAGTCGGTGGTGAAGCCGGTTCCGCTACCCACAGCTGTGAAGCCCTTGCGTGTGGCGTCTCTCGCGACCGATTGTGCGCTGTCCAACGCCGCCTGCTGTTCTGCGCTCCACGAACACATTCGGACTTTCTTTAACAAGTCTGTCATCGGCTGTACCACAGTTGTGAAGTTGGGCACGAATCGCCGGTACCAAGACGCCATACCTAAGCAACTTCTGAGCTCCTTGATGTTCGTACCACCTTCGATGGATCCGTCTGGATTCCCTTGTCACTCACTAGGTGTCCCAGGTACACTAGCTGCCTCTAGAAGAACGAACACTTTTTCCTGTTCAACCTCAGATTCGCTGCCCTCAAGCCGGCGGAAAACCTTGCCCAGGTTTGCCCTGTGCTGTTCCTTAGTTGCGCTTATCACGATGATGACGTCCAGCTAGGTGAACGCGTGGGGCTCCATCTCCAGTTCGATCACCGTGTCTAAAGCTCATTGAAATGTTGCACCAGCCGAGTGCAATCCAAACGGCATCACTTTCCAGTGGAACAATACTCGGCCGGGCACCGTGAATGCCATGCACTCCCGACAGTCCGCCGCCATGGGGATTTGCCAATATCCGTGTTTCAAATCCAGTGTTGATATAGCGCGCGTGCCTCAGTCTTTCCAAAGTAAAATTTATTCGGGGCACCGGGTACGCGTCTGGTATAGAATGCGCGTTGAGCTGCCTATAGTCCACGCACATCCTCCATTCGTTCGTTTTCTTCCCAACGAGTACGATCGGGGCGCTGTGCGGGCTCCGAGACAGTTCAATGGCTCCTGTCTCTATCAACTAATCTATTTGCTGTTCGATCACGCGTTGCATCGCAGGGTTCTTGGGGAAATACCTCTGCTTTATTGGCTTATTGTCCTTCATGACGATCCGGTGTTCGGCTACATTGGACACGCCCTGTAGTCCCTCAAAGAGTTGTATTTTCGATTTTAAAAACTCCTGCATGGCTGGATCCAAATCCGCTGGCCATTCTAGCTTCTCTTCGGTGCCCCCTTCTGATCTCGAGTCTGATTTGGGGTTTCATTTCTGATATGCTTCCACTCCCGCATTTTCCAGTTGACCCAATGATGGCTCCTTGACGACTGTAACTGCGTCTCCATACGCCACTCGCTTGGCTACCGTGGCGTCCTTAACTTGGGATGTTCCTGGGACATTGCCTCGTTGTGCACTCCCTGAGCCACACGCTTCACGTTTTTCCTCTCCGGGTCCGCCTCGACTTTATCCGACTCCTCGTTCGGCGCTTCGGCGCTCTGCAACATCAGCGTTGCTTCGCCGCACTGCATGGTCGTCCCGATCTTACATAGAAAGTCCATCCGCACGATTAAACTATCTAGCATGGATGGCATGACGAGCAGATCTAGCGCTATCTCCCTATCAATGAGGCTCACCTTGGTTTGTAACACCTTTCTTATGGATATCGTCGAACCATTCGCAAGGTGTGTGTTCGCGGTCGCTGACAACACTTCCCCTTTTGACTCTATCCTATCGAAAAACTCCTTTCTTATAAAACTCCTCGTTACCCCGGTGTCAACCGTCGCCTTCGCCAGTAGGTCCCCGACCCTAACCGTGGCGACTATGCGGTTCCTCTTGACTTTAAGAGGGTAATCTAACTCCGGGACTGACTCGCGTCGGCGCCCATCTGATCCCACCCCGGAAGACGCCGCTGCTCGTTTCCCGCTCTTTTCTCACAACATGCTCCACTACTCAAGCCCCGATTGCCACACTGCCTGCAAAACAGCACTCTGGGGTTCGGGCATTCTCTTGTGAGCAGTTATAGCATACCCTGAAGACGTCTTGTGGCCTACGCTGTTCGTGCCCTATCATTCCGTTTAAAATTTCCTCCGTTTTATTGGTTCGGGGAGCATTGGGTTCGTTCCTCGCCAACGGCGGCTGCATTGGCGGGCTCCGTAATGGATTATTCTGCCTGGCGGGAGCGTCCACGCCTTCTACTATACTCGGGTATCCTGGCTCCCTCGACTGAATGTACCCCGTCTCACCGTGGCACGGACCTGTTATATTTTTTTTTACTCTGTGGTTGCTTGAGTCAGTTTTCGCGCCAGATTGTCGTTTACCCTATCTATGGGTATATGATCTAATTCTTTGTCATAAGTCCTCGCTCGATCTTCTAAGGACTCTATGAACACAAGCGGGTCCGTATACCCATCGAACCAGATTCCCCACTCCTAATTTGTTCCGGGACGACCACGCAATGCTTATAGTTTTCAAATCCCCGGTAACCGATGCCCACATCTGGTTTGTAGTCCGCATGCCTCACCTGGGTACTATTCACAGGCGAGGTTGTGAGTGGCACTACGTGCACCCCAGGGGAGATTGCATCCTGCTTTTTTGGTGGCATCTGCTGCGCCTGGCTGAACGGTGGTCGGACTTCGATTTCTGCCGCTGCTGCAACTGCCCGGCGGAAATGCTATTCGCAGCGGGTGATTTGCAGGTTTTCGTGAACTGGGTCCGAGTCCCCATGTCATGAAAGCCCTCTTTAATAAACGTACATACCCGTTTTCTAAGTTCTTCTACCTTTCCAATTTTTTGAAGGCCGAGTTCCTGTGCGATCTTCTCAAGTTTCTCCTTGCGGCAGTGGTACACCCATCTTACGCCTACGACTTGGTTGCCGCAGCCCTCCGGTGACGCATTGTTGGGCTTACTCATTAATTGGTTGAAATTTTACTGTGTTTTTTTTTGTATAACTGGTATCCAGCGTTGAGTTTTAATTTTATTTCACTTTATTACGATTTTCTGTTTGCATTTTTTTCTTCTCTGTTTATACTCGTTACCGAAGGTAAAGAGTATATTGGTTTTGTGCAACGTCCGTCATGGTGTCTGTCCGTCTGTCCGCCCGTATGTGTGCAAGTTTTTTCCACACCCTGCAAGCTAGAGACTTGAAACTTTCCAATTCTCTTAATCTATGGGATGGTAAATTAAAGTGTCAAGATTGGGGCTCTACGATAATTGGAGGGCTGGCAAATCGATAAATTCGATACCTAAAAACCGATAAATCCACATATTTCGCACATCCTTACAGCTTGAACTACCAAATATGGTAAGGCGATAGCTACTAGCAACCCCCAAAAAACGGCATCAAATATTTTGGAGCCACGCCCACCCATTCCACCTCCAGCCCCCATGCATTTTGAAATCGGAAAAGCCTATATCTCCCACAGTTTTTGAGCTATAGCCACCAAATTTGGTACTTAGGTAGGTGTTGATGACCCCCCAAAAACTGCTTCAAAAGTTTGGATGCCACGCCCACCGATACTGCCCTAGCCGCCTCCATCGACCCCAACGCTTCGTCAAAATCGAGAATGCGTGTATCTTCCAGAGTTGTGGAGCTAGAGCCACCAACTTTAGTAGGAAGATAGCTGGAAACGACCCCCAAAAATCTGCATCGTAGTTTTAAAGCCAAGCCCACCCATTCCGCTCCTCTTTTCCCACTTTTTATAAACTTTGAGCTAGAGTCATCAAATTTGGTATGACGATAGCAATTGACATCCCACAAAAATCTGCATCAAAAATTTGGATGCCACACCCGCTCATTCCGCCCCAACCCCCCTTTCCTCACTTTTTACAAACTTTGAGCTAGAGTCACCAAACTTTTAGGAAGATAGCTGGTGGCAGAATCTTTAATGCATCGTACACCCTTGCCGCATCCGTACCTCTTTGCAATCAGGCCTGTTTTTACCGGTTTTAAAACTGGTAGCGAGTATACCGCAGTCGGTTGCATCCGACTGCAACGTTTCCACTTGTTTTATATTGGTTTTGTGCAATGTCCGTCATGGTGTCTGTCCGTCTGTCCGTCTGTCCGTCCGTATGGTTGCAAGTTTTTTCCACACCCTTCAAGCTAGAGACTTGAAACTTTCCAATTCTCTTTATCTATGGGATAGTAAATTAAAGTGTCAAGATGGGGGTTCTACGATAACGGGGATGCTGGCAAATCGATAAATTCGATAACTCAAAACCGATAAATCCACATATTTCGCACATCCTTACAGCTAGAAGTACCAAATTTGGCAAGAAGATAGCTATTAGCAACCTTCAAAAAACTGCATCAAAAATTTTGGAGCCACGCCCCCCCATTCCGCCCCCAGCCCCCCGCATCTTAAAGTCAAAATAGCCCATATCTCCCACAGTTTTTGAGCTATAGCCACCAAATTTGGTGCCAAGATAGGTGATGATGACCCCCTTAAAACTGCACCAAAAGTTTGGATGCCACGCCCACCGATACTGCCCAAGCCGCCCCCATCCACCCCAACGCTTCGTCAAAAACGGGAATGCGTGTATCTTCCAGAGTTGTGGAGCTAGAGCCTCCAAATTTGGTGGGAAGATAGCTGTTAACGACTCCCAAAAAACTGCATCAAAGTTTTGGAGCCACGCCCACCCATTACGCCCCCAGCCCCCCAGCCCCCCCCGCATTTTGAAATCAGAAATGGCTATATCTCCTACAGTTTTTGAGCTATAGCCACCAAAATTGGTGCCAAGATAGGTGATAATGACCCCCTAAAAACTGCACCAAAAGTTTGGATGCCACGCCCACCGATACTGCCCTAGCCGCCCCCATATACCCCAACGCTTCGTCAAAAACGGGAATGCGTGTATTTTCCAGAGTTGAGGAGCTAGAGCCTCCAAATTTGGTAGGAAGATAGCTGGTAACGACCCCAAAAAACTGCATCAAAGTTTTGGAGCCACGCCCACCCATACCGCCCCCCTTTCCCCACTTTCTACAATTTTCGAGCTAGAGTCACCAAATTTGGTATGAAGATAGCAATTGACATTCCACAAAGATCTGCATCACAAATTTGGATGCCACGCCCACCCATACCACCCCCAGCCCCCCTTTCCCCACATTTTACAAATTTCGAGCTAGAGTCACCAAATTAGGGATAAAGATAGCAATTGATATTTCACAAAGATCTGCATCAAAAATTTGGATGCCACGCCCACCCATACCGCCCCCAGCCCCCCTTTCCCACTTTTTACAAACTTCGAGCTAGAGTCACCAAATTTTGTATGTAGATAGCAATTGACATTCCACATAGATCTGCATCAAAAATTTGGATGCCTCGAACACCCATACCGCCCCCAGCCCCCCTTTCCACACTTATTACAAATTTCGAGCTAGAGTCACCAAATTTGGTATGAAGATAGCAATTGACATTTCACAAAGATCTGCAACAAAAATTTTGATGCCACAACTACCCATACCGCCCCCAGCCCCCCCCTTTCCCTACATTTTACAAACTTTGAGCTAGAGTCACCAAATTTGGAAGGAATATAGCTGGTGGCATCCCCATCTGCATCGGAGAATCTTTAAGGCATCGTACACCCCTGCCGCATCCGTACCTCTTTGCAATCAGGCCTGTTTTTACCGGTTTTAAAACTGGTATCGAGTATGCCGCAGTCGGTTGCGTCCGACTGCAACGTTTCCACTTGTTTTATATTGGTTTTGTGCAATGTCCGTCATGGTGTCTGTCCGTCTGACCGTCTGTCCGACTGTCCGTCCGTATGATTGCAAGTTTTTTCCACACCCTTCAAGCTAGAGACTTGAAACTTTCCAATTCTCTTTATCTATGGGATAGTAAATTAAAGTGTCAAGACGGGGGTTCTACGATAACTGGGGGGCTGGCAAATCGATAAATTCGATAGCCCAAAACCGATAAATCCACATATTTCGCACATCCTTACAGCTAGAACTACCAAATTTGGTAAGAAGATAGCTATAAGCAACCTCCAAAAAACTGCATCCAAAATTTTGGATCCACGCCCCCCATTCCGCCCCCAGCACCCCCGCATTTTAAAGTCAAAAGAGACTATATCTCCCACAGGTTTTGAGCTATAGCCACCAAATTTGGTGCCAAGATAGGTGATGATGACCTCCTCAAAACTGCACCAAAAGTTTGGATGCCACGCCCACCGATACTGCCCTAGCCGCCCCCATCCACCCCAACGCTTCGTCAAAAACGGGAATGCGTGTATCTTCCATAGTTGTGGAGCTAGAGCCTCCAAATTTGGTAGGAAGATAGCTGTTAACGACCCCCAAAAAACTGCATCAATGTTTTGGAGCCACGCGGTACCCATTACGCCCCCAGCCCCCCCGCATTTTGAAATCAGAAAAGCCTATATCTCCCACAGTTTTTGAGCTATAGCCACCAAATTTGGTGCCAAGATAGGTGATGATGACCCCTCAAAAACTGCATCAAAAGTTTGGATGCCACGCCCACCCATACTGCCCTAGCCACCCCCATCCACCCCAACGCTTCGTCAAAAACGGGAATGAGTGTATCTTCCAGAGTTGTGGAGCTAGAGCCACCAAATTTGGTAGGAAGATAGCTGGCAATGACTCCCAAAAATATGCATCAAAGTTTTGGAGCAACGCCCTCCATTTCGCCCAACTTTCCCCATTTTTTTTTTCATTTTTCGAGCTAGATTCACCAAATTTGGTATGAAGAAAGCAATTGACATTCCACAAAGATCTGCATCACAAATTTGGATGCAACGCCCTTCCATTGAGCAATGTGGTGTTTCTAAATGAACCAAATTAAATGGAATCTTAAGTGTAGAATGCGCTGTGCGCACCTTTGCCGTACCTTTGCCAATAATAAATTTAAAAGATACGTTTTACCTGTTCCACCAGGTGCATCTAAAAAATAGATTTCTCCCTTTTCTGCTGCAACGCTATGTAGTATCTTTTCGTATACTTGTTTTTGCTAAGCAGTAAGGAGTAGCTCATTATTAACAACAAAATTATCGCAATATTCATAATTTGTTTCTCTATGATATTCAATATATGGAACAATTTCCTCGGATTTACTTGGTAGTTTAAACTACCATAGTAAGTCAAGTTTTGACCACCAATAAACAGTACAATATCTTCAATATAAATAAGACATATATTTAATACATTATTCACAATACTTTCATCAATATTTCTGTCTTGTGAAAAATGAAAGGCTCTTAAAATATCTTCTGAGAAACTCTCTTTATAAGTATTCAAAAGTTTAAGAGCATCTGAAATTTGACAAAATACTTACATTATTGCAAAAAGTTCTCTCAGTTTTGTAGGACTTTGACATATGACAGCTTCGGCTATAGTTGAATCCCAGTGCTTATCATCTTCTAGTAATCCTAGAGCTTTACACGCCAATTGAAATGATGCGTATGCTATACCATTAACGGTTTTTAAATTTAAAAATAAAGTTGGGCCCCTTACAAAATGTAATAAAAGTCTTAAATAAAAACATTCTGTATTATTAGGATGAATAGTGTAAACTCTTCCCAAAGCTGAATCTCTTTTAACTCCAGAAAAATTTGGCACATCATGCCCTCGTTTTCTTCTTTGAAATTTTTTATTGTTCCATGTAAAATACGATGGAATTTCATAATATAGAAGCGTTCTTGCAAACTCATAGCTGCATAGCTCAAAGAAGGCTAGCAAAGTGGTTTTGGGTGTAATGCTTAATCTGTCAAGTAATTGTTGCGGATTATTGGGGTTAAAATATATTCGTTGACCATTTTCTAAATGAACAGCTAAGTGTGTAATAGCCGGAAAACGTTCATGTATGGGAAATGCAAAGATTCTCCATACGGCTTCTGAGCTACTTATATAACGGCCACTTTCGTACATATAAATTTCATTACGTTGGTCTTCAAGAGTAAATGATGCTTGATCACTGCCCTTGTTAACATATTTACAGATGTATTTAATAGACTTTACAGAACTACAATACTCAACATTTATGTGAGCTTCAAATGTTCTCAAAAGTACACAGTTGTAAGGCACAACCAAACGATTATCTATGCAATTACCATTTATATTAATTGCATTACCTCCATCTTTTATCGCTCTTCTACGATATAGAGGGTAACTATCTTTTCCAGTCACAGTTTCTTTAAGAAATTGTCGAGGAAACCTTTTGGTACATTTTCCATTTTTCATGCATGGCGATTTATTATTAAATGCACCGCAAGGACCATGAATCATATTTGACTTAACAATGTTAAATAACAAACGATCCTCATCTGCGTTTGGTATTTCGGCACAGATAATCTTATCGATTTTATCTGGTCTTATTTTATTTTCTAACCAAAGTAAAATATGAATATGTGGTAAGCTCCGCTTTTGCCATTCCACAGAGTACATGAAACATTGCACGCTTCCAAACAAAGAACCTTTTATCAATAGTGACATTAAAGCTTTAACTTTTAAATGAAAAACTCGAGCTATAATATCGTGACGATCATGCGATTTTTGACCCGGTAATAAAACACTTTTGATGTCATTCCATTGTGGATTGCATGTGAATGTTGTGAAAAGATCTGGTCGCCCATAATGGCGAACATATGTCATAGCATCTTGAGTCTTTTCATGCATATATCGTGCAGAGCTTGTAAAAGAAGATGGTAAAATTACCATCTGACCAAGTTGAGCTGCGACAACATCTTGTTGGCCTATTGCATCTTATAGATGTATATAGCTATCTGCTCTGAGTTTCGCTTGATTGTAGCGAATATAATTTAACCTTTCTGTTTCAATTTTAGCATACATATCAACCAAAAACTGACTAAAAAGGGAACGACAATAAATTAAATGATTTAACTCAGATTGACGAATCATTATTTTATAGCTGTAAAAGCTTAACGCAGATATCTTTTTTTGGTTCCTCTTTTTTTAATAATGGATTCCATTGTGGTATATCCACTGAATAGCCATCTTCTCCATAAGGAAATAGCAAAGGGTACTGTAAGGCATCGTATGATCGATGCACCTCACTTATACGATGTAATTTATTATTATGGCTTTCAATAATAATATCGCGCTTTTCAAATTGCTGACCAACAATAACTAAAGCTACTTCGCTTGATTGAGGTGCATTGTAAATCCCTTTTTGAGCACCAGCGGCTGTTCGATCAACATGTATAATCAATTTATAGTCTTTAGTACTTGTTGGTATTTTATTGAGAGCCATTTTTAGATCTTTAACATAACGATTATGCTGATGAAACATACATTGAAGATCCTTTACTACGCTACAATCAACATTTGAAATATTTTTGCAACGTAGTTGAGCTTCCTTTTCATCATCACCAACAAAATAAATTTGAAGAAACTGCATTTCTTCATTTGGCAAATATCGGACACTACCAATTAGGTGATACACTTGTCCTTGGACTTGAAAGGTTGACCAACTTTCATTTATAAATTTTGTACTTCCAAAAGAAGTCATTTGAAAGCAGCTGTTGTACTTTCTTATACGATCAATGAAATGATCATGCTTTGGATGTCCACCAATTATTAAGCTTTTAAGTGGATCAGGCAAACTTTCATTTTGTGAAAGTTTAACTTTTCCTGCCTTGCAACAGATACCCAAAGGCTAATTTTTCCATTTTAAAGCATTACAATGTTTGCATATCACATTCATACTACCAAGTTGAGTAATTTTATCTGACTTGTAAGCTATTGCAAAATCATAGTTTAAGCCAGACATGGCTTTAACACTCCATGCACGCAAACGCCTTTCTTGACGTGCATCAGGATTATTAGCCTGATGTCTTCTCACTGCAACTCTATAAGCTTCAGGAATTAGCCTGATCTCTTCTCACTACAACTCTAATAACATCAGGATTATTAACACGATATCTTTTTGATGCTTCTATGCGCTTACCCCTATTTCACTGTTTTTTTCAAATGAACGTTTTTTTAAATTTTTTTGTTTTGCCGGTGAATCGACTACGTCTTTTAAAAGGATTTTTATCATATTCAGTTATACATTCACAACCTTGTATCAGATTCTTGAGTTAATACTTCCTCTAAAGGAATATAAACATCAAAATATCCATTCATTAATGGACCGGTAAAACGCAATCTTTTTACAGGATGCATATTATTTCCAAATGCTTGTAATAATTTTCCATTTTGAAAAACTTGAAAATTTACAGCATAAATTTCTGCTGCTGCTTGAAGCTCACATGCAGTACCATATGTATTTGATTTTGACATATCGCATTCATATTGTTCCAAAAAGAAACTTTCGTTGTTATTATCCTTAATATAAACAATATTAAAAAATTCACTGAAACGAAAAGTATTATTATTATTATTATTATTACTAGGGCCTTGTTGCACTGCGACCAGATGTTAGATCTTTTGTGCCGGCCTGTAGGAATTAGGGTAGAGCCTCTATACCGAGGCTTCTAATAAAAGAGAGCACTTTGGTAGGGTCTATATGTTCCCATATCCTGTAGGGGGGGATAAGTTCACCTCATAGTTGTAGAAGTCGACGTCTGCCTAGCGAGGGGCATTCACATAGAACATGTTCTGATGTTTCAGGCTCCAGCTCACAGAATCTGCATGTGTCTATTTCCGAAAGTTTTAATTTCTTAAGGTGATACCTTAGATTGCAATGACCCGTTAGGTAGCCTGTTAAAGTGCGAATTTCGTTCTTTTTTAAGTTGATGATGCGTTTTGATCGCGTCATCTGGGGGACGAGAAATTGTTTGGCTTGTCTCAGCCCTGCACTGTCGGTCCAGTGGCGGCTTATCTCCTTTTTCTCCAATTTCCTGACCATTTGTCTATTGTTTCCTTGCGAAAGTCCACAGAATGGTTCAGGGCCGATTAGTTGTGTCATCGCCCCGCGATTTGCTTGGGAGTCTGCTACCTCGTTTCCTATATGGCCTTCATGCCCTGGCACCCAGCCCACCGTTAAGATCTAATAAGTTCTTGGAGGCAAGGCCGTTCAGCTATTGGAAACAGTTCTCTACAAGTCTGGAGGAGATCGTGAAGGATCTCAGCGCTATGAGCGCCGCCTGACTGTCAGAGAAGATGTAAATCCATGCACCTTGCATTTTCCTGCGAAGACATTCACGAGCACATATTTCTATGGCGTATATCTCTGCTTGGAAAATGGTTGGAGACTTTCCCATGACTATGGACTTGTTGAACCTTGGTCCGAAAATACCAGCCCCGGTGTCACCGTTTTCCAGTTTCGACCCGTCGGTGTACCACGTTTGTGAACCACTGGGCAGAGATATAGATTTTGTTTTCCAGTCATGCCTGGTGTGCAAGACTACAGAGAAGTTTCTGTGGAAAACAAGTTTTGGTTTCTGTTTGTCAGTTACGCAGAATGGGCTCATTTATTAGGGGTTCGAGAACCCGAAGATGCCCGGTAAGATCACCGCTTTTTATGTAGGTGATGTTTTGAAGGCGAAGTGCCCCCAGGCAGGCCTCCTTTTTCAGGGTGATGGGTAAAGGGGGTATGCCAGTTATGACTCCAAGTGCTGCAGTGGGGCATGTTCGGATGGCTCCAGTGATGCCTTGTAGTGTATTCATATATGTTATTTCAAATATATATAAAACGTAACTTGTAGCCCTTTGTTGCAAGTATAAACTAAACTTAACACGCTCAGCATAAACATATATATGTATGCGCACCAGAGCACATACATACATATGGTCTGCGCGTGTAAGTAATATGAATCCTCTTTAGAAGGCCACGCAAGCGTGAGACCGTTGCCCTACGGGAAACGCCGCGCTTGCACTTTAGCCAAACGTATGAGTACAATCGCTCTACCTCTCTTTGAAGCTGTTAACTGATAACAGCATAAGTTTATAAATGTTAGGCATAAGCCAAGAATATATTTTGATTTCAATAAAGACATTGAATAAGCGAACCTCAAAGTAACAAGATGTTACTTATTACATGGCGACCGTGACATGTGACTTCGAACGGCGAAGTATAAAATAAAAATGTAATAATAAATAATACAGTGCTTGTTATGTACGAAAAAATGTAATAATAAATAATACAGTGCTTGTTATGTACGAAAATAAAACGATAACGATGTGAGATCAAAAAGGTCTTGTAAATTAAATAATTAACTTTTACAAACAAACAACCAAAATATAAAACATTTTGGTTAATACATTCATGTGAGATCAAAAAGGTCTTGTAAATTAAATAATTAACTTTTACAAACAAACAAACAAAATATAAAACATTTTGGTTATACATTCATGTTCATGTTCATGTTCAACAAATTAAAAGTGCAACACATAATATTATGAACTATAATGGATGAAAGCAAACAAAATTTAACAAATTATTACTCAATAATTAATAATTAAACGAAAATAAAAATAAAAAATAAATAAAAACGAATGAGGAGATGCCTGTGTAGCCAGCACCAGCTACTTAAATTTAATGCGGAGGACAGCGGTCTGCTAGTCCTCTACATCCACGAGGGATAAAAAGAAATAAAAAAAAAAAAAAAAAAAAAGTCCACTACAACAACGAGGGCCACTAACATCTACAGCCACGAGGGATAAAAGATAAACCTTTGAGCCGACGAAAACAGCATCAGCAGCAACAGCCACAATGAATAACGGCAACAGGAACAGCACGTTAGTCACTGCCAATACTAACAACAGCTTGTGCGAAGACCAGCACCGGCATCACCCAGCGCATCAAGCTGGGCCACGGACACCGAAAAGGAAAAAACAGAAACATCAATAGCCTGTGCGAGGACCAGCACCGGCGCCCCATCAGATCCTGGCAAGAAGACCCCAACCGGCGAATCAGCAAGCTGACTATAAAAATAATACCTGAAATTCAACTAGATGCACCACAAGTGCTGGTTGTAAAAAAAAATAAATAAATAAATAAATATAAGTATATATTAATACACACATACGTATGTAAATATAAGAAAATTGTAACACTGAGCGACATCTTAGTTGCCCGGTAGTAGCGTATGGCCCGTAAAGCCATACAACACATAGACAGGCAATCAATATGACATACAATAGGGATGTAAACATATAATAAACGAGAAAAAAAAAATTACCAAAAATAACCATCTTGCGCATTACGCTAGCTACGCGAAATATAAATAAATAAAAAAGAAAACAAATTTTATTATGAAGCAAACAGATTTTTATGAATAAGAAAGAACAAAAAAGAAAAACATATAAGTATAAATTCCCTGACCGTTTTCGAATCGAAAAAAAAAAAAATGACCACTAAGTGCCGTAAGAAGCGTATGCGAAGCTTGAGACGTAAGCGCAAAAGATGCGTGCAAGGTCAAAGTAATAGCATCGCCCTCTGGCCATTCTTGTGAAACATAACTGACGTACAAACATTTGATACTGACTATACCACTTGAAACTTAAAGTTAATTTACAAAATAGTTTTTGAAATCAGAAAAGATTATGCTTTAGTTAAAACTGACAATAATTTTAAACTCTCACAAACACCTTCCGTGTTTTTATTCACTTTACATAATTAAATTTCTAATTGAAAAATATTTTTTTTAAAATTACTCAACATTATTATCCCAAATAAAGCCCTTCCAGGCACATAAAATAGAAAAGACAATTTTGATACAGATGCCCGTTCTAGGATAACAATATTCAAATTACAAAAAATAGACTTACGAAATAAAGTCCTGAGAGTCACTACCAGGCAATACAGTAGACAAAATTATCCTGCGCAGGAATATAACAAGAATCTTTGCTTAGGCAAAATCTTGAAAAGCTTCTAAGCCCAACGTCATCACAAATGACGGAATAAGAAAAGTATAACAAAATCCAAATTGTTTATTAAAACAAGGAAATAAAGTTATCGCAAGAATTGAAGTTAGCGATTTGTATACTAATGGAGTTATCGACTTAGGTCAATTTTTCCAAAGGCTCGAAAAGGGGGCCGGTATACTTACAATCAGCAAACTCAAGTGGCACCGAGCAGAAATATCATTGAATCAATTTCAATATATAATTTCAAATATATGGGCAATAATGTATAAAAGAGTAGCTACTCAAGCCGGTGACCCAAATAAATAAAAGTACAAGAAGCAATAATGTCTACAATTAATAAGTAATATTCCAACTTAAGGAATTCTTTATATTCTAGTTTAGTCCAATGAAGACGTTCATCACGGACATAGAAACTGAAAATACAAATTCTACACTGACTTACTCGTGCAAAGATTGACAGTAAAAACGTCTTCTACACAACACCACCAGACAGAAAAACAAAATAAAAAACAAAAATAAAAAAAAAAAAAAACATAGGAGAAAGAGATAACATCATAATCTGAAATAAAAAAAAAATAAATAAATCATTTTAAAAAAAAGCAGCTAATTATAACACTAAATTTTTACACTTTTATAGTTTTATATTATTCAATTTTTATATTTCTAAAAATTACAATCATGTATACTATAAATAACTAAATATTCATAATATTACGTTATTTTTTTAAAAAGGGAGGTGTAGTGTATTCATATATGTTATTTCAAATATATATAAAACGTAACTTGTAACACATTGTTGCAAGTATAAATTAACCTAAACACGCTCAGCATAAACATATATATGTATGCGCATACCAAAGCACATACATACATATGGTCTGCGCGTGTAAGTAATATGAAGCCTCTTTAGAAGGCCACGCAAGCGTGAGACCGTTGCCCTACGGGAAACGCCGCGCTTGCACTTTAGCCAAACGTATGAGTACAATCGCTCTCCCTCTCTTTGTAGCTGTTAACTGATAACAGCATGAGTTTATTAATGTTAGGCATAAGCCAAGAATATATTTTGATTTCAATAAAGACATTGAATAAGCGAACCTCAAAGTAACAAGATGTTACTTATTACATGGCGACCGTGACATGTGACTTCGAAAGGCGAAGTATAAAATAAAAATGTAATAATAAATAATACAGTGCTTGTTATGTACGAAAAAATGTAATAATAAATAATACAGTGCTTGTTATGTACGAAAATAAAACGATAACGATGTGAGATCAAAAAGGTCTTGTAAATTAAATAATTAACTTTTACAAACAAACAAACAAAATATAAAACATATTGGTTAATACATTCATGTGAGATCAAAAAGGTCTTGTAAATTAAATAATTAACTTTTACAAACAAACAAACAAAATATAAAACATTTTGGTTATACATTCATGTTCATGTTCATGTTCAACAAATTAAAAGTGCAATACATAATATTATGAACTATAATGGATGAAAGCAAACAAAATTTAACAAACTATTACTCAATAATTAATAATTAAACGAAAATCAAAAAAAAAAAAATAATAAAAACGAATGAGGAGATGCCTGTGTAGCCAGCACCAGCCACTTAAATTTAATGCGGAGGACAGCGGTCTGCTAGTCCTCTACATCCACAAGGGTAAAAAAAAAAAAAAAAAAAAAAAAAGTCCACTACAACAACGAGGGCCACTAACATCTACAGCCACGAGGGATAAAAGATAAACCTTTGAGCCGACGAAAACAGCATCAGCAGCAACAGCAACAATGAATAACGGCAACAGGAACAGCACGTTAGTCACTGCCAATACTAACAACAGCTTGTGCGAAGACCAGCACCGGCATCACCCAGCGCATCAAGCTGGGCCACGGACACCGAAAAGGAAAAAACAGAAACATCAATAGCCTGTGCGAGGACCAGCACCGGCGCCTCATCAGATCCTGGCAAGAAGACCCCAAGCGGCGAATCAGCAAGCTGACTATAAAAATAATACCTGAAATTCAACTAGATGCACCACAAGTGCTGGTTGTAAAAAAAAAAAAATATATATATATATATATTAATACACACATACGTAAATATAAGAAAATTGTAATACTGAGCGACATCTTAGTTGCCCGGTAGTAGCGTATGGCCCGTAAAGCCATACAACACATAGACAGGCGATCAATATGACATACAATAGGGATGTAAACATATAATAAACGAAAAAAAAAATTACCAAAAGTAACCATCTTGCGCATTACGCTAGTTATGCGAAATATAAATAAATAAAAAAAAAAAACAAATTTTATTATGAAGCAAACAGATTTTTATGAATAAGAAAGAACAAAAAGAAAAAACATATAAGTATAAATTCCCTGACCGTTTTTGAATCGAAAAAAAAAAAATGACCACTAAGTGCCGTAAGAAGCGTATGCGAAGCTTGAGACGTAAGCGCAAAAAGATGCGTGCAAGGTCAAAGTAATCGCATCGCCCTCTGGCCATTCTTGTGAAACATAACTGACGTACAAACATTTGATACTGACTATACCACTTGAAACTTAAAGTAAATTTACATAATAGTTTTTGAAATCAGAAAAGATTATGCATTAGTTAATTAAATTAAATTAATTAATAATTAAATTTCTAATTGAAAAATATTTTTTTTTAAATAACTCAACATTATTATCCCAAATAAGGCCATTCCAGGCACATAAAATAGAAAAGACAATTTTGATACAGATGCCCGTTCTAGGATAACAATATTCAAATTACAAAAAATAGACTAACGAAATAAAGTCCTGAGAGTCACTACCAGGCAATACAGTAGACAAAATTATCCTGCGCAGGAATATAACAAGAATCTTTGCTTAGGCAAAATCTTGAAAAGCTTCTAAGCCCAACGTCATCACAAATGACGGAATAAGAAAAGTATAACAAAATCCAAATTGTTTATTAAAACAAGGAAATAAAGTTATCGCAAGAATTGAAGTTAGCGATTTGTATACTAATGGAGTTATCGACTTAGGTCAATTTTTCCAAAGGCTCGAAAAGGGGGCCGGTATACTTACAATCAGCAAACTCAAGTGGCACCGAGCAGAAATATCATTGAATCAATTTCAATAGATAATTTCAAATATATGGGCAATAATGTATAAAAGAGTAGCTACTCAAGCCGGTGACCCAAATAAATAAAAGTACAAGAAGCAATAATGTCTACAATTAATAAGTAATATTCCAACTTAAGGAATTCTTTATATTCTAGTTTAGTCCAATGAAGACGTTCATCACGGACATAGAAGCTGAAAATACAAATTCTACACTGACTTACTCGTGCAAAGATTGACAGTAAAACGTCTTCTACACAACACCACCAGACAGAAAAACAAAAAAAAAACACACAAAAAAAAAAAAAAAAAAAAACATAGGAGAAAGAGATAACATCATAATATAAAAAAAAAAATTAATAAAATATAAAATGATAATGTAAAAAAAAAAATGAAAATATATTTCAAAAAACAAAACGAAAATAATATAAAATAACAACCATCTGAAATACTTTTACCATCTTTTTAATTAATAATCAAAAATATGTAGAGCAAAACGTACTACACAACAATAAGTAAAAAAAAAAAAAATAAAATAAATAAAAAAAAAAAAAAAATAAAAAAAAATAATAAAATAAAAAAATAAATATATATATTCTTATATAAAATTAGGATAAAATATGTGTGTAATATAAAATTAATACATACGAAAAAAATAAAATAAAATAATTTAAGAAAAAAAATTATTTTAAAACGGTCTGATCAGCCGTATACATATAAAACTTATTTAAGAAAAAAAAGGAAACATATAAAAAATAAATCATTTTAAAAAAAAAGCAGCTAATTATAACGCTAAATTTTTATACTTGTATAGTCTTATATTATTCAATTTTTATATTTCTAATAATTACAATCATGTATACTATAAATAACTATATATTCATAATATTACGTTATTTTTTTAAAAAGGGAGGTGTAGTGTATTCATATATGTTATTTCAAATATATATAAAACGTAACTTGTAGCCCTTTGTTGCAAGTATAAATTAAACTTAACACGCTCAGCATAAACATATATATGTATGCGCACCAGAGCACATACATACATATGGTCTGCGCGTGTAAGTAATATGAATCCTCTTTAGAAGGCCACGCAAGCGTGAGACCGTTGCCCTACGGGAAACGCCGCGCTTGCACTTTAGCCAAACGTATGAGTACAATCGCTCTCCCTCTCTTTGTAGCTGTTAACTGATAACAGCATAAGTTTATAAATGTTAGGCATAAGCCAAGAATATATTTTGATTTCAATAAAGACATTGAATAAGCGAACCTCAAAGTAACAAGATGTTACTTATTACAGCCTATGCAGACCAGTCGTGCAGCCGCAGCTGTCTTCTGGGTAGATTTCGTCCACCAAGCAAGAGATGCATAGGTTAGGATCGGTTTTACCACAGTGTTAAAAGACCAGTAGATCATTTTGGGACTTAAGCCCCATGTTCTACCGAAAAGCCTGTTACAAGCGAAGTATGCTCGAGTGGCTTTATTTATGGTCTTTTCAAGGTGTGCATTCCAGTTGAGCTTGGAGTCGAGTGTAACTCCTAAGTAGTTGGCTTCAACCGAAAAGTCAATGGTGGATTCATTTAAGGAAGGTCTTGTTAGAGACAGAGATTAAAGGAACTAAAACAATTTTAGACGGGTTTATGGACAAACCTTTGTCCTGACACCATCTATTGGCTATGTTAAGGGCTTGCTGCATGCGGTCCGAGATGGTTTGTTCATGCCAGCCCACTATATAGATGACTAGATCATCAACGTAGCCTTGAGTGGAGAACCCTAAGTTGTTGAGCTTATAGAGAAGCTCATCGATGACCAGAGTCCACAAGAGAGGAGAGAGTACTCCTCCTTGAGGGCACCCCCTTGTGGCTGTGATTGAGGTCATGGTTCCTCCGAGGTCTACAGCTTTGATTCTGGATTTAAGCATTTCCAGAATCCACCTAATAATGGGTGTGGGGACATTTTTATGTACAAGAGCGGCACGGATAGCCTCATATGACGTGTTGTCAAAAGCTCCTGTTTGTTGAGCGCCAATGGCCTTTTCAATGGTTGTTGTAAGGCAATGAATGGCAGTCTCAGTTGACTTACCAGCTTGGTACGCGTATTTATTTATTTATTTATTTATTTATTTATTTATTGTCAGCTAAGAGCAGCTGACATTAAAATGAAATCAAAATAAATTTAAATTAAAAAATAGTTAAAATAATTTAAAATAAAAATATAGATTAATATATAAATCTGAAAATATAATCAAAAGTTAACGTTAAAGCTCTGGGAAATTCAATAAAAATTGAGTAGTCCAACATTTGTTGCGAGGATTGGGAAAAACCCAGAAAAACCCAATCAGACCAGCATTTGATTAGTGGTTAGTGGTTACGATTAGATAAAGCAAAAAGGATCGATCTTTTTATACTCGATACCGAAGGTAAAGAGTATATTGGTTTTGTGCAATGTCCGTCATGGTGTCTGTCCGTCTGTCCGTCTGTCCGTCCGTATGGTTGCAAGTTTTTTCCACACCCTTCAAGCTAGAGACTTGAAACTTTCCAATTCTCTTTATCTATGGGATAGTAAATTAAAGTGTCAAGATGGGGGTTCTACGATAACGGGGATGCTGGCAAATCGATAAATTCGATAACTCAAAACCGATAAATCCACATATTTCGCACATCCTTACAGCTAGAAATACCAAATTTGGCAAGAAGATAGCTATTAGCAACCTTCAAAAAACTGCATCAAAAATTTTGGAGCCACGCCCCCCCATTCCGCCCCCAGCCCCCCCGCATCTTAAAGTCAAAATAGCCCATATCTCCCACAGTTTTTGAGCTATAGCCACCAAATTTGGTGCCAAGATAGGTGATGATGACCCCCTTAAAACTGCACCAAAAGTTTGGATGCCACGCCCACCGATACTGCCCAAGCCGCCCCCATCCACCCCAACGCTTCGTCAAAAACGGGAATGCGTGTATCTTCCAGAGTTGTGGAGCTAGAGCCTCCAAATTTGGTGGGAAGATAGCTGTTAACGACTCCCAAAAAACTGCATCAAAGTTTTGGAGCCACGCCCACCCATTACGCCCCCAGCCCCCCGCATTTTGAAATCAGAAATGGCTATATCTCCTACAGTTTTTGAGCTATAGCCACCAAAATTGGTGCCAAGATAGGTGATAATGACCCCCTAAAAACTGCACCAAAAGTTTGGATGCCACGCCCACCGATACTGCCCTAGCCGCCCCCATATACCCCAACGCTTCGTCAAAAACGGGAATGCGTGTATTTTCCAGAGTTGAGGAGCTAGAGCCTCCAAATTTGGTAGGAAGATAGCTGGTAACGACCCCCAAAAAACTGCATCAAAGTTTTGGAGCCACGCCCACCCATACCGCCCCCCTTTCCCCACTTTCTACAATTTTCGAGCTAGAGTCACCAAATTTGGTATGAAGATAGCAATTGACATTCCACAAAGATCTGCATCACAAATTTGGATGCCACGCCCACCCATACCACCCCCAGCCCCCCTTTCCCCACATTTTACAAATTTCGAGCTAGAGTCACCAAATTAGGGATAAAGATAGCAATTGATATTTCACAAAGATCTGCATCAAAAATTTGGATGCCACGCCCACCCATACCGCCCCCAGCCCCCCTTTCCCACTTTTTACAAACTTCGAGCTAGAGTCACCAAATTTTGTATGTAGATAGCAATTGACATTCCACATAGATCTGCATCAAAAATTTGGATGCCTCGAACACCCATACCGCCCCCAGCCCCCCTTTCCACACTTATTACAAATTTCGAGCTAGAGTCACCAAATTTGGTATGAAGATAGCAATTGACATTTCACAAAGATCTGCAACAAAAATTTTGATGCCACAACTACCCATACCGCCCCCAGCCCCCCTTTCCCTACATTTTACAAACTTTGAGCTAGAGTCACCAAATTTGGAAGGAATATAGCTGGTGGCATCCCCATCTGCATCGGAGAATCTTTAAGGCTGCGTACACCCCTGCCGCATCCGTACCCCTTTGCAATCAGGCCTCTTTTTACCGGTTTTAATACTGGTATCGAGTATGCCGCAGTCGGTTGCGTCCGACTGCAACGTTTCCACTTGTTAGTACTGGAGATGAGGCCTCCAAGGAGACAAGAGAATAAAGTATGTTATAGTCATAACATATAACACGAAATGGTTCATGAATTAAAAAGTTGCTGAAGCAACGATCAAGGCTAAGGGGTAAAAAGTTACGTGAAGATCTAATTGGGACATTAAATTTAATTCGACTTAAAAGAACTGATGAGTCGATTTCACCATTAAGTGGGTTAGTAATAAATAATACTCCATGCATAGTTCTACGGTTTAACAGGGAGGGAAGATTAATCAAAAGGAGTCTACTTGAATACGGGGGTAAGTCTACTCCAGGAACCCAGTTAAAACTTCTAAGGGCAAATAGAAGAAATTTCTTCTGCACAGATTCAATTCTATCCTGGTGAATCGAGTATTGTGGGGACCACACACAAGATCCATACTCCAGGATGGGACGTACTAGGGATGTATAAAGCGTTTTAGTGGTGTAGGGATCGTTAAACTCTTTCGACAACCGCTTGATGAAGCCAAAGACATTAATGGCCTTATTAACCATAGAAGAAATATGAGAGTCAAACTTTAGCTTAGGATCAAGAATAATGCCTAAATCTTTAATTTCAAACACGCGGTCAAGTGGTAAAGCATCAAGCAAGTAGTGAGCAGTATGAGGGGTACTTCTACAAAAAGACATGACTTTACATTTTGAACAGTTTAAATTGAGTAAGTTAAAACGACACCAGGCCGACAGCGCACATAAATCCGACTGTAGTAAGTTGCACAGAGAAGCATCATTGTAGGTGAAACATAGTTTTACATCATCAGCAAACATATAAACAAAAGAGTTAGTAATAACAGCTGGAAGATCGTTAATACACAAATTAAATAGCAAAGGACCAAGGTGACTACCTTGGGGAACACCAGAGGTAACTAAAATAGGTTTAGATACAGACGACTTAAAAACAACTTTTTGTGTTCGGCCACACAAGTACTCCGAAAGCCACAATACGAGTTTTGATGGAAATCCAATAATATTTAATTTTTGAAGCAACAGAGAATGACTAACAGAATCAAATGCCTTACTAAAATCGGTGTAAACAACGTCAGTTTGCATTTTTTCCTGAAACCCTTTGATAACAAGCGAAGTGAATTCAAGAAGGTTAGTGGTAGTAGATCTACGCCTAACAAAACCGTGTTGATAAGGCGATATAATTGAACTACATGTGTGTTGCAGTTGAGAACATATAATTTTTTCAAAGACTTTAGGAATGGCGGACAACTTGGATATGCCTCTATAATTTTTAACGTTAGACTTAGAAGAATTTTTATGGAGTGGAATAATAAAAGATTCCTTCCATATAGCAGGAAACACTGTTGAGTCAACCGACAAGTTAAATAATTTATGTAAGAGTTTACAAAGTGAATCCGCACAGTATCTAAGTATACAACCTGGCACTCCTTCAGGACCAGGCAGATAGCCTGGTTTGGTACAGTTAAGGTCACTTAGAAGCGTACACTCAGTTATAACTGGGATATATATGCAATTTGACGATTGAACTCGAAAAGGATAGGAATTACTGCAACTATGTAAATTCGTTGAATATACTGATTGAAAATACTCAGCAAATAGATCGGCTACTGCCTGATCAGAACTTGCTTTTGTATCATCTAGGTATACTGAGGATGGAAAGCAAGAAGACTTACGTTTAGAGTTAACAAATTTATAAAACTGTTTAGGGTCACGTGAAAAGTTTAGTCTACAACGATTAAGATAATTATTATAACAAGATGTGTTAACAGAAAGAAAACTAGATTTTGCTACTAAATACGAAGATAAATCTAAGGTAGTTCCCGATTTTTTAAATTTTTTATATGCTCTTGTCTTCGCGTTTTTCAATTTCGATAGTTCCCTCGTAAACCAAGGTGGTTTATTATCACTTGAAGGACAAGTGAGGGGAACACAATTCAAGGTCCTATAAAATATGGCAATGGCAGTTTCTATATCACTACAAGAATAAAGGCGAGACCAATTAGTATGTTGAAGAAGATAATTTAATTTAGTAAAATTAGTTTTACGAAAGCAACGTGTTTTTAATGTATTCTTAGATATTGAACTAGGGTTAAGAATTTCGATGGATAGTTCTAAGGTTGGATGGTAGGTATCTTCCGGAAGCACTAGAGGGGGTATTCTACAAGCATTACTTCAATCTGAGTCAGAAACAAATATTAAGTCCAATATTCTACCACTACAGTTATGCACCCTGTTAACTTGCGATAGGCCTAACTCCAGTAGGCCATCGATAAAATCATCAGAAGTGACTGGTAACACCGCCGAAGATGTGTCATTCACAGACCATGCAACATGTGGCAGATTAAAATCACCAACCGCTATCAGATTATCCATATCAGTCAAAAATGACGAAACAAGTTGCAGGGCACTCAGATGGGATGAGTAAATGTTAATATCAGATTGAGGAGGAATATAAGAGCAAGTAACATAAAGTGAACGGCCGTTTAGTAATATTTTAACACATAAAAACTCTATGTCCGGAAGATCCTGAGAAAGAATCTGTTCAGAGGAAATACAGGAGTCAACAGCAATGAGAACACCACCCCCTTTGCGGGAAGTGCGATCGCATCTGTACAAGTTATATTTAGAAGGAAAAACGGAATAATCAGAAATATCGGGTTTTAACCAGGTTTCTGTAAGTGCAACAATTTGTGAATCAAAAGATAGGCTGTTTACATATAATTTGGCAAGTTTAGAGTTAAGGCCTCTAACATTTTGGTAGGCCAAGCTAATTAGTTTTTTGCCGACGACGTGGAGGCCACAGGGTGGCTTACAGGCTGTGCACTAGTAATCCTAATACCATTTTTATTAAAATTATCATTACGCCTATTCACAAACTCCTTTACAACGAGCTGTGGCGGCCAAAACTTTTCAGAACAAATCGTCGTGAAAAGTTCGGGCGGAACACTCAACTTAAAAGAAGATATGCTTCGGGCGTGTTTGAATTTAAATTTTTCCACCCTAATATGTGGGGACTCGATATAACTTTTAATGTAGGCACTAACATCATCCGATGAAGTATCGGATGCTAGCCTAGACACAAAGATAAATTTGTTGATAGGCACAACCACAAGAGGCTTGGGAGTGCCGGCTGTACCTACAGTAGGATTACTAGGCACACAAGCTGTAGGATCAGAGGGCACTTGTAAAGGATTGTTAGCTGTGGTTAAGTTATTAATAGGATTTCTAGCTGGCGAGTTAAAAACCATTAATGGGCCAGCAATAGGCCCTTATGTAAGGGAAGATGCTTGAGATACACCTCCCTGATGTGCTGGTCAAATATCTTCTCCATAGTTTTAAGGAAGAAGGAGCTAAGATCGGTCTATAGGACTTAGGCAATTGGGAATCTTTCTTCCCTACCTTAGGAATAAACACAACTTTCACTTTAGCCCATTTGCTTAATATGTGTCCAAACACGAGACTAGCTCGGAATAAACGGAACAGGGGGATTGCGAGTTTTGTGTAGTCCCCGCTGCAACAGACTTGGTTATATTCCATCTGGTCCAGGGGATTTGTATGGACTGAAACTCTGTATAGCCCATTGTACGTTAATTTGATGAAACAGTCTATAGGGCATGTTTCCAACACGTTCTGAGCGATAGGGGGTTCCCTTCCCTCAGCCCCATTTGAGTCTGCCACCATATCCACACGCAAGTGTTGGCACTCTCCAATCCCAGAGAGGTAGGTTGGTGCCTCACTTTCTGAGATGGGCTGCTCCACGCACCCAGGAAAGTGAATAGCCAGGAGTAGGCTGCTCGTTTCCTTTGGGTCGTTTGTGTGTGTTCCATCTGGCTTTTTCAACGTACAGATGCCGTTTGAGTGGTCCTTGGAAAGGGCTTTTTGTAACCTGACAGCTTCCGGGAGATTTGAAATCTGCCCGCAGTGTTGGCGCCACGTAGCCCGTTTTGACCTTCTCAGCTCTTTGTTATAGAGCGTTAAAACAGATTTGTAGGAATCCCATGTGGTTTTCTCATTCTTCGCTTTATTGAAGAGCTTTCGCGCAGCCTTTTTAAGATCGTCAAGGCTCTTGTTCCACCAGGGAACAGCCCTTCTGATTTTACGAACTTTTTGTTCGCAGCTAGCGTGATATGCCGATTCAATGTTCGTATGAAGCACACAAACTCACGCTCTAGCTCGTCAATGGATATAATCGGACGGGTGGAGCAGTCTCTGGATTGCTCAAGTTCAAAACAGAAAAGATACCAGTTGGTGTTTTTGGGATTTCTAGTAACTAGGCTACATTGCAAGGCACACCCTATATCAAATCTAATGTGCTGGTGATCTGACATAGTGATTTCACTCGCAACGCGCCAGTTTGAGACAACGGACAACATGTTAAGACTACAGAGAGTTAGGTCGAGGACTTCCTTTCTGATTGCATTAATAAATGTGGGCTCGCTACCTCGATTAAGTAAGCCTATGTTGTTACTAGTAATATACTCAAGAAGGTACTCACCTCTTTTGTTGATGTCACTGCTCCCCCAGACCGTGTGATGCGCATTGTCATCGCAAGCGATTATCCACCGGAAAATACCGGTGCGGGGTATTTTCTATTAGCTGTTCCATATATGGTCCCACTAGTAGTGAGGAAGGAAGTATCCCCCGGAGCAGAGCCTCAGAGCTTGGCGCGGCGGCAGGCACACACGCTTCATAACAAAGCCTTAGCCCCCAAACGAAAAGTTACTTTCTTTGTTCACATTTAATATGAACTTAAATGCATAGCCAATTCCCTTACCATTGTTTGTAAAAACATAATGTTGAAAAGAGCATTACAGTTATTCCTCTAAGCAGCAGATCCCGAGCTCATACATACAACGCTTGCACTTCAGAGCCGCCGGGCAGATAGGCGGAGGCCAGCACTGCCTCCTGCTCGCCATGGGCAGTGGGTATTTTAATCCAAACTGCCACCAGGTCTTCGGTGATGAACTGCGATAAGGGAACATATGTTAAATTTTTGTTAATTAAGAACGCCGCTCTGGGGCGAGGTAGGTTGTTTGCATATAGCAGTTTACCGGATGTGGTGCTTAGCCCCAGGACACGTCCGGCATTTATCCATGGCTCCTGAATAAATGCTATGTCCATTGTAGCAAACCTCTCACAAAGTACGTCAGATGCGGCCTTTGCGTGATGGAGGTTTGCTTGGAGACATCTGAGGTGTCTCCGGGTGTTAGTGAGAGTGGGGGGAGGAGGACAAGACATTAGTCCGCCCTCTTGCGGCCCCTGGCCGCCATCTTCCGGCCTCGGTGAGTGCGCAGAAGGGCATCTTCTTCAGGAGTGCGCCTCACACCCTTGTTCACGTGCCCAGTACCGCGCGTGATGCGCCCGTGAAGGGGAGGGCGCAGAATTTTTCGCGGTGCTGCGGGTACTTGGGCAGCTGCGGTGCCACTAGCCCCATTTCCGCTGGATGTCCGGATGCTGTCGGCCGCAGGCAGTTCAGGGGTTGCATGAGCTGCACCCTGTGGTGTTATTGTAGCCGTGTCCGTAAGATGGAGCAGGTGGGCTTTTCCGCTGCCAGAGCAGGAGCCACCGCCTATTCCTTCGGCTGCGTGCTGGCCTTAGGCTTAAGAGTATCCGTGCCCCACGCAAAGTTGAGCTGGTATCCAATCAACTTCAGCCGGTCGGCCGAGACTGGGTCCAGCGCTATGGTGATGATGGCCATATTTTGCTTAATCTCGCGGTGGAAGATACGCCGGTCTCCCACGTGCAGGCCGCTGTTCTGGCCCTCGACGAGCTTCAAAATCTCGTCCGTCTTCATATCCGCTTTTGGAAGCGGGAAGTAGCCAATGAAGACGGCGGCACGTGGAGCCTCCGCCTCCGGGACTAACTTAATGTGGGCGTCCTTCCACAGTCGGAATTTGGGCACCTCTGTGCTCAGCCACTCGACCGTCTCCGTATTTCCACACGTTATAGCCATCCACCCTGGTCGGAAGGTGCAGTCAGAGAGCAGCGGCTTCACCGAGCCGTGTCTTAAAGCCATGACCTTCGAAAATATGGCGGATTGAATGGCGCTGAGCTGCTCTGTCGTGAGCAGATTTTGGGAACAGTCAGCAGGGAGTATTGCCATCTTCGCCGAGCTGGCAACGTCCCTGTAGGAGGCCTTGATACCGACTTAGAGTGGCTGCTCCCGTGTTGTTTGCCCAGCCGCAGCTACGGCTGTGGAGGCTGCTGGAGCCTCCGTGGCTAGCAATACGCTTGCAGGACCATCCTTCGTCAGGGCACTAGGTGCCGCGGTTTTAATCATGGCCCTCTTTGTCGACACCTCTTCTGGGGTTGTGTTAGCCGATCTACCTCGCTTGTTGGTGGCGCCACTCATGCTGGGCACCGCCCTAGGAGGGTCCATAGGCTTCTGAGCGAGCCTTTTGGCCTCATCCATGGGGATGCCGTTCGCAAGGTGTCTGCGCAACCTTTTCCTTGCAGCGCCGGATAGCGCGACCCGTTTTGGTCATTCAGCCTTGGGGAGGCAAGAAGGGTTTCTTCCTCCTCCTTGGTGATGGTGTCGGTTCCGGAGCTTTGTGAACAGATGTCCATAGCATCTTCGGGTTCCCGGCTGGGTTCGATGTTGCTCGATGTGGGGCTGCTAGAGCACACTGCTTCTTGTGGGGGGGGGGTATTTTCTATTAGCTGTTCCATATATGGTCCCACTAGTAGTGAGGAAGGAAGTATCCCCCGGAGAAGAGCCTCAGAGCTAGGCGCGGCGGCAGGCACACACGCTTCATTAACAAAGCCTTAGCCCCCAAACGAAAAGTTACTTTCTTTGTTCACATTTAATATGAACTTAAATGCATAGCCAATTCCCTTACCATTGTTTGTAAAAACATAATGTTGAAAAGAGCATTACAGTTATGCCTCTAAGCAGCATCATACATACAACGCTTGCACTTAAGAGCTATGTATGGGTGGTGTAAATTAGGCAATGCAATTCCCTTAACTGCAGCCTCTTAGTTGTGGTTAGCTTAGCTTAGTGAGTGCGGAGGAGATAATTGCATTCAAACTATGTTATATCTAGCGGCAGTCATAAGAGCTAAGCGCGCGCTGATCAAGCTTTAAGCCGCTCTTTGTGTTGCAGCATATATTCGCTCAGCTGTGCATGCTGCTTGCAGTGAGTACCATTTACAGTTATATTTCTTCTTCTTTGTTCTCCTCTCTGTTATCTGTGGCTACAAAATATAAGAAAACTTTGTTTTGAAAGCATGCCTAAAATATTACATTATTTTATACCCTGAACCCATAAAATGGGTAAAAAAGGGTATAATTGATTTGTGCAAAAGTATGTAACAGCCAGAAAGAAGCATCTCCGACCACATAAATCAGCTTCAACAGCCGAGTCCACATGTCTGTTATTTAGAAAATGTAAAAATAAGACTTAAAACAATGGATAACTTTTTAAATTCTGTGAAAATTAATAATCCAAATCGGTTAAGAAACACAGGAGATATTTTATACTAAAATGAAGTCAAGAAAAAGTTACTTCTGCAAGTCATTTTAATACACGGGTTCAGGGTATCTTTTAGTCGGGATTTCTCGACTAAAACCTTCTTACTTGTTTTCAGATTCGCTAGCGCATCGCTCTTCATGTTCGGCGCTAGATGACAAATTATTTTTAAATCGCGCCTTCGTTGTTGGCTATTTCGGCTAATTCTCTTATCTATGCGCGCGCTCTGCAAGTCAAACAAAGAGCGTAGTATCGCTACCTTCTTCACACGCACTGAATCAATGCAACACATATCTAAGAGGCTGCAGTTAAATGAATTGTATATTGCCTTTAGCTTTACTTTAGAGTGTGTGCGGAGGAGCTAGGGTTATTAAACTTTATGATTGACATGCAAAGCGCGCATAAAATAGAGAGTGAACGTAAATGAGCAACAACAAAGGAGCATAATCGGAGCGAGATTTCAAATTATCTGATTTTCATAAGAGCAACACGTGCGCTTATGTGAACGCCCTTCCCTTTGCTTATTCGAAATTTTATATCAATAATATATCAATAAATGTTAGTGTGTTACGTTTTGTCTAAGTTATATAAGCAGCAAGTAGGCGAATCCACCCCCATAACATATTCTGGTGTGGGAAATTTTTCTAGACTCACCAAGTTTTGTTATGTTGTTGTTGTTTTTTTTTTTAATCAATGACACCAACAAAAAGTAGCAGTGCGGGCCCAACAACAACACTTACAACAACAACAAATGCTACTTGGGTCGTAAATCAATTGTCAAAGACACACAAATTTGAAGAAAAAAACATGTGCACTGTGCGAAGTGATACATGTACATAAAATTATGAAAATTATTTTCAAGCGCATTGTTCACTTAATTGTGTAGGCACTTATTCATTTAAAAGCGGAAATCCGTTTCTTTTTTGCAAGTGTACGAACCTTTTTTTATGACTTTGCTTGTGCGACGCGAAGGCGTCACTGCGCATTTGTTTTGTTATTGTATTCTCGCTCGCCATCAAGCTCTCAGCTTGTGCGACAATCAGGTGTAGTATACACATATATCCAGTGTACACTGTACACACTTCAAATATATTTAACAGCAACACTTTGTTGTTGACTAAACATTAAACAGAGCAGCGACACTTTGTCGTTGCATAAACAATAAGTCAAGCACCCAGTGCTGTAACATGATCGCGTAAGAATGCAACGCTCACAACGATGCCGCGTCAGCGTTCTCACGCTTTGACCATTTACTATACATGTGTGTATCCTCTCGCTCTCTTTATATTATATACAATATTATGTACGGCTCTCGCACTGACTTCTCTGCCGAAGCAGTGGCCAGCCTTAACACAGGATGATTAAATTACACGGCGACAGTAGTGGAATGGGTACTGGTTGTAATTGTAATTTGTTTTTTAAAATGGGTATAATGTGCTCCAAATCGTATGGAAGGTACTTGAAGGAGTTGTCCATATAAAAATTCCCTTCTTAGTGCTCACCTCCTACCTGCATGGTAAATTGTGTGAAAATTTCAGCCTTCTAGCTCTTTTCGTTTAGGCTGTGGCTCTTCCATTATCATCAGGACAAACTATTTTATATATATAGAGCTATACATTACTCGATCGATTTTCAATATTATAAGTCCGTACGCGTTTAAGTACGAGCGCGTTTCCGTTCATTCGATCGGTGTGTCCGTTTCCACCGTCACTATCTCCGCGCGTTTCCCGTTTCGTGCACGCGCGATAAAACAGGGTACGACCCCCAAAAATCTGCATCAAAGTTTTGTAGCCACGCCCCCCATTACGTCCCCAGCCCACCCGCATTTTAATGTCAAAAAAGCCTATATCTCCCACAGTTTTGAGCTATAGCCACCAAATTCGGTGACAAGATAGGTGATGATGATCCCCCAAAAACTGCATCAAAATATTGGATGCCACGCCCACCTATACCACCCTAGCCACCCCCATCCGCCCCAACGCTTCGTCAAAAACGGGAATGCGTGTATCTTCCAGAGTAGTGAATCTAGTGCCACCAAATTTTGTAGGAAGATAGCTGGCAAAGACCCCCAAAAATCTGCATAAATTTTTTGGAGCCAAACTCACCCATGAAGATAGCAATTGACATTTGACGTAGATCTGCAGCAAAAGTTTGGATGCCATGCCAACCCATTCCGCCCCCCTTTTCACACCTTTTACAAACTTTGAGCTAGAGTCAGCAAATTTGGTATGAAGATAGCAATTGACATTTCCCTCTCCCAGCCCCTCTTTCCCTAACTTTTTACAAACTTCGAGCTAGAGTCTTCAGATTTGGTATGAAGATAGCAATTGACATTCCACAAAGATCTGCATCAAAAATTTCGATGCCACTCCCACCCAAACCGCCTCCAGCCCCCCTCTCCTCACCTTTTACAAACTTTGAGCAAGAGTCACCAAATTTGAAAAGAAGATAGCTGGTGGCATCCCCATCTTCATCGGAGAATCTTTAAGGCAGCGTACACCCCTGCCGCATCCATACCCCTTTGCAATCAGGCTTCTTTTTACCGGTTTTAATACTGGTATCGAGTATACCGCAGTCGGATGCGTCCGACTGCAACGTTTCCACTTGTTTTTTTTTTGGATTTTTATTTCCAAGCGGCACTTCTCCTCTGACGCATTTACGTCCCTGCTCGGGCGCCACTTGTAAAGTAGTGATTTTGGACTGGGTATGAGACTCAGTCCGGCCAAGGTTCCACGTTACAAGAAATATTTAAATTTGCCGAAACGTGTTCGCGAGTTGGATGCAAATTAGTCCGCCGTTAACCGGGGTCGAAATTCCGCGACAGCTGGCGATCAGGGAGGCGTACGGGACGAACCGCAAAACACGTACCACCGATAGAACAGGTTATGTTCCCTCATAAGTCGAGGTCGCGCGGATGCCAAAGCTCCGTAACCGAACCGACTGAATGATTTGGGAAGCGAACGGGACGAGCCACAGTATGCGTGCCGCTGATCAATCAGATTCTAACCACACAATTCGAGACGCGCCTAGCAACGGGCCGACCGCGTGTGCACGTGCACATATATATAACCGCACGCGTATGCGTATACCGCTTAGTGCTCTTGGGGCGAAATGAAGACACAAGGATTTGGAATAATTCTAACTTTTATTTGGTAGCTTACGTAGCTTAGTTCATTAACCGTCTAGCACTTAAGAGTGCCTCAAGACACTTATCACATTATATTCTTAAAAAAAAAGTTGTTGGGTTTGATTTAAGTTAAATACTTTTGGCTTAAATACTTACTTAGATCTTGGCAATCATATGTTTAAAAGCTTTCAGAGCTTTTTGAAGCTTTAACGGTACTTTTACTTTGACTTGCACAGAACATATGTGTTTCCGCGCTCAAAATTGTACGTGGAACGTGCCGTAGATTGCTGGTTTTATTAAACTGTTAAGACTAATATATAAGTAACCTGTATTTTTTTCCGTTAAAGGTATGTTTAAACTTAGTCAAAATCAAGTTTCACATATGTGAATCTATAAAAGTTGTGCGTTGGAGCATTGAAATAGCGATAAGTGCCTTGAGACACTCTTGGGCCGTTGGGCGTACTTTTTTGCCGAAAATATTTCACATCGACAAGACGTTTTTACATGGCAAGTTTTGTTTAGTGCACAATTTTTTTCACAATTGAGTTTGAAAAGAAAAAATGTATCAACCAATGCGAAAACGCTACAAATTGTCGGATTTGACGGATGAACAACTTTTGGACATGTTCGATTCTGTCAATACCGACGATGAATTGTCAAACGTTTCAAGTGACGAGGATGGTGACGACTTAAATTTGGAAAATGCACTAAACGCAGCACTGAACGACGCACAGTGGGGCTATTTGAGTTTTTTCATTGCAAAAATCATAACTTTTGAATCAAATGAGATAATCGATCAACTTAAAAAGCATCTGATAGATAGTTAATCAACCTATAAATTGAGCACTTGAAATGAATTCTAAAATTTTTGGGGTACATATTTATGGGTATGCAATGTTGAAATTGAAAAAAACAAATTTTACGGGAAGGAATAATATTTTTTTAATATTTTGATTTTTATTGTATCATTTTAATGGTTTTTATAATCTAAAAATAATATTATGATAATTATAAATAATTTTTTTTTTTTTTAAAATTAATTTTTGAAAAATATTCATCACAATCCGTAAAAGATGGTATGTCTAAAAGAGAAATCATCTCTGAACTATAAGTATTTTCTAATTCTTTTCGTGACTTAACATGCCTCAGTGATGATATAAGTGGATCTGAAGATTGTAAGGACGTAATTTCTTAGGCCGAGGTCGGCGTCTCAGTCGCGTCCAGGGATTTTACAGAAAATTTGTAAATTTGCTGGGACACTGGGGGAGCTGTGCCAGAGTATACCTAGGGGTCGGGGCAATAAGGGAAAGTGTAGGGGGAAAAAGCAGGGGGGGTTCGTGAGCATATCTTACGCACTGGCGACGATTTGAGAGGCACCTGAAGGAGTAGGTTGGTTAGTCCAGAGTAATACTCGGAGAACTAACCAATCACTCCCCCAAATGGCTCTTCGTCGCCGACCAGGGCGTCGGGCGAAGTTCCGTGTTAGTACGAGCGGGTGAGAGTCAACCAGCCAGCTGGTCAGGCCGAGGGTAAGACCCGGAAGCCTGCGCACTAACGGCCTAACCCCATCCGCCCGCACCAGTCACCGGCCGCGTCCTTGAGGAGCTCTCGGACGCGTGTGAGAGATACGAGTGAGAAGATTTCGTCACGCATAGAGTAAGACTCGGAATGCGTGCCCATCCTCCACCCGATCTCTCACATCTGCAACGCCTGGGTATTACCCACTTTTCGATACATCTGAGCAGGCATCGCAGAATCTAGAGTAAAACTCGGAAGATTCGCTAGCATACCCCTCAGGTTTGCCCCACGTGGGCCATTTGGTGAGGCGCACTGAGCCACTACTACCCCACTCGTCGCTTCACGTGGGACATACCCAAGAGACAGGCGTCGCAGAATCTAGAGTAAAACTCGGAGGATTCGCTAGCATGCCCCTCAGGTTTGCCCCCCGCGGGCTATGTGAGTGAGGCTCACTCGCTGAAAGGGGGGAAAAAAAAGGAAAAGGGTAACAAATAAAGCACACACAAATTTAGCTACACTAAGATCTTTATTAATTCCATATCACTGACAGTAAGACATATAGGTATAACACATAAGGGGTGGGGATGCTTTCCTAGGCCGCACCAAATCTAAGCAAGGCTGCCTGAGCAACCTTTGGGCCCATCGCAGATGGCCGTCACTTACCCCTGTGTATGTGTGTTTGTAGATGCCGGTGGGTGTGTGTGTTTTTTTTTTTTTTTTTTTTTAATTCATTTATTAACTCTAAATAAATAACTATTCTATGTACTATCCTATATAATACAATAAGGCGGTTAGAGGTTTCGAGAAGAAGCGACATTTGCGGAACGGCCGTTAGGTATTGCGTCGCGAACGCCTTTGCTCCTCCTACTCCCGGTGCCCGTTACGCTCGCGCTCGGCCTTCCGCAGTTCCGTCATGACGGCAACCGCAAAGCCGCTAAATGCTTCCCAATTTCCGCTACTTGCTAGTATGAGCCGTACGAGGTTCTCTACCACGATGGCACAACCAAAAATCCTTTCCAATTCTAAGCGAAGCCCTGCGAATCGAGCGCAGTGGAACAGCACATGCTCCGCATCCTCGATGAAGGTACTCCCGCAGTAGGTGCAGAAGGGAGCATCCTCGTGACCGAAGCGGTATAGATACCCGCGGAAGCAGCCATGTCCGCTGAGGAGCTGGGTGATGTGGAAATTCACCTGTCCATGTCTTCTGTCCAGCCACTCAGATAGACTTGGGATTAGGCGGTGTGTCCATCGCCCTTTAGAGGATGAATCCCATCGCCGCTGCCAGTTGGCCAAAGTGCGCGATTTGGCCGAGGTGCGCGCTGCCTTCTTATAGGCCACTGGATGGTCCCTGCCATGAGTCTCCTCATAGACCTCCGTAACTTCTCTGGCTATCTCGGCTATGGGGGCAACTCCAGCTAGCACCAGACACGCTTCGTCCGAAATAGTTCGGAAGCCGCTACACACCCTGATCGCCCCTAGTCGGTGAGTAGCCGTTAGTCCACGGGAGTAGCTGTCGTAGCGGAGGCCAGGGTGCCAAATAGGTGCCGCGTACAACATCACCGCCCTAGTCACGCTGGAAATTAAAGCTCTCCTATACTGCTTCGGGCCTCTCGTATTTGGCATAATACGCGATAGAGCACGGTTTGTTACAGCAGCTTTCGAGCTGGCGTACGCCAAATGCTCCTTAAAGGAAAGCCTTGTGTCCAGCATCACTCCCAGGTACTTGATTGCTCTCTTTGATGTGATGGGCGTATTTCCCACTATAATGGTTGCTGATTCCACTACTTTTCTACTGCTTATGAGTACAGCCTCAGTCTTGTGGGGGGCAATCTGGAGGCCAACCGAGGAGAGCCACTGGATGACCATTTCGATCGAAAGGTTGCATCTGGCCTCGGCCGCCTTGAGCTCCTTAGCCACCACCACCAACGCCACGTCGTCTGCAAAACCGACTATACGGACCTCTTCAGGTAGAGTGAGCCGAAAAACGCCGTCGTACATGGCGTTCCAAAGGAGAGGGCCAAGAACTGACCCTTGCGGCACGCCTCCAGATACGTGGTACTCCTCGGTCGCCTCACTGGTATTATACTGCAGTATTCTGTCCTGAAAATAGCTCCTTATCAGTCTTAGTAGATAACTCGGCACTCCAAACGCTACCAGGGCCTCCAAGATGCAGCTCCATTTTGCCGTGTTGAACGCGTTTTTTACATCTAGCGTTGCGATCAGACAGTACTTTTTGGCACCTCCTTGCCACCTAGTGCCGGCTATAGCTTCTGCGGCTATCTCCACCACCTTGCCGATTGCGTCGATCGTTGACCTCGATTTACGGAAGCCGAACTGCTGATCCGAAAGCCTTCCTGCTGCGGATATGGCGCGCTCGAGACGTGAGCAGATAATATGCTCCAATATCTTTCCAACCGTATCGATGAGGCAAATGGGCCTGTAGGCAGCTGGGTCCTCAAGCGGCTTCCCAGGCTTTGGAAGCAGTACCAGTCGCTGCAATTTCCATCTATTAGGAAAGACTCCGCTGCGTAGGCAGTTGTTAAACATCTCGGCAAAGATATCGGGGCGGATCGCAAGTGCTAGCTTGAGAGCTCTGTTAGGAATCCCATCGGGCCCTGGCGCCTTGCTAGGCTTCGTCCTCGTTGCTGCTTGGCGGATCTCTTCCAAGGTGACCTCCTCGATGGCGGCAGGCATGCTAGACTCTGGCGCGGGATTAAGCTCGTCAGCCATTCTGGGAAAGAGGTGCGTCACAATCTCTCTGAGCGCCCCCGAGTCGGTAGGCTGGCAGCGGGAAAAGGCGTTAAAGCGTTTGACAACGATTTTGTAGGCGTCGCCCCAAGGATCGTTCTCAGCTGTGTCGCAGAGCTCAAGAAAGCATTTGCGCTTGCTAGCCTTAATAAGCTTCTGCAGCTGCCTCCTGCATGTGAGAAAATCTGCTTGTCGGGCTTGGTACATCTGGGAACCGCGTGAGCGCTGGTAGCGGCGTCTAGCGTGGTTGCAGACGTTTCGAGCTTCAGCTATCTCCTCATTCCACCAGTATACTTGCACATGGTGCCTCTGGTACCTCTTGCTCCTCGCCATGCTAGCATCGCAGGCTCGGCTTATCAGCATCATGGTTTTTTCCACCACAGCCTCGGTACTGTCTGCACTATCCGGGATCCCTGCTGATGCAAGCTGTGTACCAAAGATTCGCGTGTCGAGCGTCTCAGCACGGTATTTCTGCCTAGGTTGGGCTGGAGCATGCTGGAGATTATGACGTGCTCCGACGGTGAACCATATGGCAGCATGGTCGCTCCCATTGTAGGAGTCGTCGATGCTCCAGGTGGATGAAGTGGACAGCGAACTACTGGCGAACGTGATGTCGACGACGGATCCCAGCCCTGCTCTGCTGAAAGTGTGTTGGGTCCCCTGGTTCAGTATGGCAACGTCCAGAAGCGTGAAGGCCTCAAGTAAGGCTCGGCCCCTAGCGTTCGTGGACGAGCTACCCCACTCCTCTGCCCATGCGTTGAAGTCACCAGCGATGATGACTGGGTGCCGGCCTCTAGCATCTGCCACCAGAGATATGCCTGTGCGTGTGCCTGTGTGTGGGTAAGCCTGGGAGTGTGTGTTGGTGTGTATGTGCAAGCCTGGGTGTGTGTGTGTGCGTATATGCTTGTGTGTGTGTGGGTATAAGCCGGTGTGTGTGCGTAAGCCTGGGTGTGCGTGTGTGCCTGTGTGTGTGGGTGTGTGCCTGGGTGTGCGTAAGCCTGGGTGTGCGTGCTGGTGTGTATATGCAAGCCTGGGTGTGTGTGGGTGCGTATATGCTTGTGTGTGTGTGGGTATAAGCCGGTGTGTGTGCGTAAGCCTGGGTGTGCGTGTGTGCCTGTGTGTGTGGGTGTAAGCCTGGGCGTGTGCCTGGGTGTGCGTAAGCCTGGGTGTGCGTGTGAGCCTGTGTGTGTGGGTGTAAGCCTGGGTATGTGCCTGGGTGTGCGTATGAGCCGGTGTATTCCTGGTAGTGTGTGTGTGTGTTAGCCGTGGGTATTCCTGGGTGTGCGTGTAAGCTGAGTGTATTCCTGGTAGTGTGTGCCTGTGTGTCGATGCCGGGTGTGTGTGGAGTGTTGTGCGTGTGTAATATGCCTGGGTGTACGCGTGTGTGTTTGTGTATGCGGGTGTCGATGCCGGGAGTGTGTGGGTATGTATGTGCCTATTGCTGCTGGCGTTGAAGCCGGGCGCTACCACTGATCGTGGTCGTTGTTGTTATTCTTGTTGTCCGGGCTGCTGTGGCGCGCTGCTGTTGCCGGCTGGGGTTGTTGTTGTTGCAGTGGCTGCTGTGGTGCGCTGCTGTTGCAGGCTGCGGTGGCTGCCGTGGTTGCTACTGCTGTTGTTGTTGTTGTTGCTGTGGCTGCGGTGGCACGCTGCTATTGCAGGCTTGTTGTTGTTGTTGCGGTTGCTGCGGTGGTTGCTACTGCTGTTGTTGTTGTTACCGTTGTGTACCCCTGTCGCGTACCGGTTATAGCAAGCTCGCTCGAAAAACTAATCTTTGCATTAAAATTGCAATATCATTTTCGAGCTTCTTATCTTCCTCTTCCACAGCTTCCATTCCCCTGGAACGCGCAAAATACCAGCTCGTTCCGCGCGGAGCAAGAATTTGCGTTTGCGTTTACGCAAAATGCGAACGGAGCGCTATCTTGCGTTTGCGCTTGCGCAAAGTGTGAGCGGAGCACTATTTTGCGTTTGCGTTTACGCAAACGCGAACGGAGCATGGTAAACGCAACCATAAGATAACACAAAATGACGGCACAAACGAAAAACATAAATGTGCGGTAGCTGATCGCTACCTCACACCCTCTCCTTACTTCGGGGGGCGGTGACGGACAGTAACTTTCCCGGCTTTGGTCACCTTGACCTGGAAAGCATGGCCTTCCATCTCCATCAGGTACTTGGTCCCGTGAATGGTGTTGCGCCGCACCGCCACCTCGACGCTGTCCAGGACGTCTTGGGGTAGCAATCCCCCCGTTCCCTCTACCCGCCAGCTCTCCGGGGCCATCACCCAGTCAATGGTGAAAAGTGGCAGGTCGTCGAGCCCAGCATCTTCGAGGGTGAGTGTGTTTAACACCTCCTCAACGGCGTCGTCTGACAGCCATCCCGGATCTATACTTAGGTCTCTCCAGGGGTCCATGGAGGGTAGGGGTACGCTTCCACTAGAGTCGGGGGTGTCCTCAGGTGGTTCGTAGATGTCGGTGTTCCTGCTATCATCGGAGTGGTATCCGTCAGGATATAGGTATTGACGGCTGTGCCCCTCCGGATCGAACAGGATGCGGCCCTCTGCTTCGGACATCTTCTCGCTATAATAAGATGGAGGCGTTAGTATTATTTGCATCGCCCTACCTACAACGCGGCTTGTGGGGGGGTCTGAAGGACTTGACACAGTGATGGGGGAAGGTGGACTTGGTGCTAGGGCAAGAGTGGTGTCTGGGTGGTCCTCGTCGGGGTCAGTGACGAATGGCTTCAGATCTGCTAGGCTAGCCATCCGACGCCGATTCGTCTCCATATATTGGAGGCGTACCACATTCGGGGAGACGAATTTCTTCACGACGTAGGGTCCGTCGAACTTTGGCTCCAACTTTGCTGCAAATCCTTCGGCGGCGTTAGACAAGACGTGATGTTTGGCCCATACCTGAGTGCCCACGGTTGGTCGCCAGTCTCGATGGCGTAGGTTGTATTGTCTTGCCTGGTCTTGGGACGCCCTTTGTACATTCTGTTGCACTGCCTCGAAAACCTTTCGTAGCTCGGTGGCGCGTGTCTCGGGAGTTGTCTCTATTCTTCCACTTCCCGGGGTAACCTGGTCGTATAGTGCGTTCGGCAGACGGGGCTCGCGTCCTTGGACTAGGAACGCTGGGCTGAATCCGGTCGTGTCCGAAGCGCTGGTATTTATGGCCAACATTATCTCCGGGAGCAATTCATCCCACGAACTCTGGTGTCCCTCGATGTACTGGGCCAGCATGGTCTTTATCGTCCGATTTGCTCTCTCCGTCGGGTTCTGTTGGGGGCTGTAGGGGGCGGTGTGTTGTAGCTCCATCCCGAGTTTCTCGCAGAATCGTTGAAAAGATCTGCTCGTAAACTGGGTCCCGTTGTCACAAACGAAACACCGCGGTGTCCCGAAGCGACAAAGGATCCGTTCTCGGAAGGCTCGTTCCAAGTGGGCAGTCGTAGCTTTGCGCAGCGGGACTAACTCTACCCATTTAGAGAATAAGTCGAAGAACACCAGGAGCATGGTGTTTCCGTGTTTCGAGCGTGGCAGGGGACCAATGAAATCCGAGCAGACAGTCCCGAAGGGTTCCGCTACTTGTCTGGTCAACATCTTCCCCGCAGGCTTCATCTGGCTCACCTTGTACGCCTGGCATTTGGTACATCGTCGTACGTATCGGGTTACGTCTCGAAACAAGCCGGGCCAGTAATACCGTTGCATTACTCGACTCGCTGTCTTCCGTATTCCCAGATGACCAGCGGTGGGGTTGTCGTGACACTCCTTCAGGACGCGGGAGCGCTGGTCCGATGCTACGCATAGCTTCCAGGGGACGTAGTCCTCTTCCGTGGGGCGATGACCTAGGTGTCGGTACACGTGACCGTTCTCCAGCGTATAGTCCGGGTGATCCTTGGGGTACTCCTCGATGCGCTTTGTCAATTTGAGGAGCCATGGGCACGTGATGGTTTCGGTTAGTACCGTCTGTAATACTTCTTCCAGAGGTTGCCTCGACAGCGCATCAGCCACGACATTTAACTTCCCCCGACGGTAGTGGATGTCGAATTGGTATTGCTGTAATTCCAGGGCCCACCTCGCAATTCGGCCAGTGGGGTTGTCAATGCTATTAAGCCACTTAAGGGCTAAGTGGTCTGTGATCACATCGAAACGGTAGCCCTCGAGGAAACATTTCAGCTTGCGGATGGCCCAAACAATCGCTAAACATTCCTTCTCCGTCGCTGAGTAGTTTTCTTCGGGCTTCGACAACCGTCGGCTGACGTACGCTATCACGCGCTCTGCCCCGTCTATTTCTTGTGTCAACACTGCTCCCAACCCGAAGTCACTGGCGTCCGTTTGTAGCACAAACTTGACCGAGAAATCTGGGCAAGCAAGGACCGGAGCTTTGGTAAGTCGCAGTTTCAGCTCGTCGAACGCGGCCTGTTGTGGTTCACCCCACTCCCATCGTTTGCTCTTCCGGAGCAGTATCGACATCGGTTGCACTATCTCCGCGAAGTTTGACACGAATCTCCGGTACCACGATGCTATCCCCAGGCAGCGGCGCAATTCCCGGACGTTGGTTGGGGGAGTTAGTTTTCGGACGGCTGCGATCTTCTCGGGGTCGGTGTGTATCCCTTGTTCGCTGACGACGTGGCCTAGATAAGCAATGCTTTTGCGGAAGAACTTGCACTTGGCTTTGTTCAGGCGCAGATTTGCTTCGCGCAGACGGCGAAGAACTTCCTGAAGGTTCCGGAGGTGGTCGTCTAAATCCGAGCCCGTGATGATGATGTCGTCGAGATACGCGAAGGCATGTGGTTCCATGTCGGGGCCTATGACTCCATCGAGTGCTCTTTGGAACGTGGCTGGTGCGGAGTGTAAGCCAAAAGGCATGACCTTCCAGTGGAAAAGGCCTCGTCCCGGCACCGTGAACGCCGTGTATTGACGGCTGTTGCGTGCCATGGGGATCTGCCAGTACCCACTCTTCAGATCCAATGTGGTAATGTATTTCGCGTTACGAAGTCTCTCCAAGATGTGATGAATCCTCGGCAGCGGGTACGCATCCGGAACAGAGCGTGCATTTAGCTGCCGGTAGTCAATGCACATCCGGATGTCTCCCGTCTTCTTTCCTACCAACACAATAGGCGCACTGTGGGGACTCTTCGAAGGCTCGATGCAGTCGTTTTTCAGAAGTTCATCTACCTGGTCGTAGATGACCTTCTGCATCGCCGGGTTCTTCGGATAATATCTCTGTTTGATTGGTCTCTTATCGCGCATGGTGATCACGTGCTCCGCGATGTGTGACACGCCCTTCAAACCATCAAACAAAGCTAGCTCGCGTTCCAGGAACTCCCGTACCCGAGGGTCTGTTTCCGCTTCACGGTCGTCTTCCATCTTGCCTGGGTCTGGTAAATCTTGGGCGACTGCGAAATGTTCGCTTCTTTTCCCCGAAGGGGAACGAGGACGTTGGGGTGGTACGCCACCCTCAAGTGGCCCTCGTGAAATATCGCCTTCCTGTAGTACAATCCTTTGCTGCTCTTCCTCGTCGACCGGTCTCATCTCGTTATCCTGAGGCAGCTCCGTTGACGCCCTAAAGGTCACCTCACGACTGCAGACAGCTGGTGGCTCACGGGTGCTCGGGTCTTCTTTTAATTGGTCGGATCTCGGGGCTGGTGTGGGTGGTTCCTGGTGGTGTTTTGCTTTTTGCGCTCTCGGGGCTGGTGTGGGTGGCTCCGGGTGGTGGTCGGTTGTTCGTACCCTCCGTCGGCCAGTCGGGCTCTGAAGCATCCCGGGCGTCAGCTGCAGTTCCATGGCTCCGAAAGACAGGGTGGCTTCCACCGCGCACAGGAAGTCGATCCCCAGGATGAGCTCATCAATGATCGTAGGTAGCACCAGCAGTGGCAGGTGGACATGCTGCTCCCCGAACTGTATAGTCGTCGTACAGGCCTTAGTGACGGTGGTACGAGATCCGTCTGCTAGGCTTACTCCCACTTGAATGCCCTGTTGTCCCGTTGCTGTCAGCTGTCGTGCGACTGCCTCACTGATGAAACTTCGCGTCGCTCCGGTGTCGATAGTAGCCAGGAAGGGTTTCCCTTCCATTCTCACTCTGGCTACTATCCGCGCGTTCTCTAGTCGTATGGCTCCGTTTATTTCCGTGGCTGGCTGTTCATCGCTCCCCCCTGGTCCGGATTCGAGGAGGGAGGCATTCCGTTTCCCGACGGCTGGGTGCAACACTCAATCGTCCTCACGCCTCGTCGTCCACACTGCCAGCAGTGGAGTACTTGTGGGTTTCTGCAATCCCGGTTGAGATGTCCTGGTTGCCCACAGCGTCGACATGCGGTCTGGACGTCTATCAGTGTGTCCGGTCGGGGTTCGTTGCTGGCTCCGGGGCACTGTCGCGAAACAGGTTGCGATGTCGAGGGGTCGGGGTGGGAACTTCTGGATTTGCTGTGGCTGGCTTATGCACCGAGTGGGGTCTCGTAGGTGTCTTCATCTGCCCTTCTCTCTCACGGACCATCTCATAATGTGTGGCCAACTGGGTAAGTTGGCTCAGGCAACTCACCTCATGACGTCGGATGTACAGCTGGTATTCCGGTAATAAATTCTCGTAGATCCGGTCAAGCTCCCTGTCGTCCGTATACCCGGCACGCTGCATCATAAGCCGCAGCTGTACCATATAGCGCTTGAAAGTTTCTCCGTTTCGCTGCAGGTGGGTGCGGATCTGATCTTCCAGCCTCTCGAAGTACCGTGGTGGCAAGTAGAAATCCAAGAGCTCCCTTTTGAACCTGGTCCAGGTTTCCCCATACATATGACTGACCCTGAACCAACTCTCGGCTTCCCCAGTCAAGAGCTCCGAAATGGCTAGAGGTAAGCGATTCAGCTCGATTTGATGTGCTGCCGCCCTTTCCTCTACACGCTCAATGAAGCTAAGCGGGTCCGTGGTCCCGTCGAAAGTTATGCCCCAGCGGTGAACCTTCTCCGCCAGCATTCCATATGGGGCTTCTGGTCTGGTGCCTGTGGTGACTTGCGGCGAGCTGTGCCGGAGTCGCGGAGGTGATCGTCCTGCTAATCGTGTCGGGTCGGGTCTGGGGACAGCTCCATCGGTATTAGTCACCACTATCTGGGGTTGGGCTGGGGCTACCGGGTTGGTATCGGAAAGTGAAGGACTCCTTGAGCGTGGTTTCCTTTCCGGATCGGCTGGTGAGCTGTCTCGGTATTTCGCCTCTAGCTCTGAGAAGCGTGCTAGCAAGGTGTCTGGGTGTTCGCTCAGAGATACGAAGCCCGCTACGCGACTGCGTAGGTCAGTCACCGTGCCCTCGGCGTCAAGCCCGAACTCGCTGGCCATGGACATGAGTTCGTCCTTCCTGCGGTAGTAAATCCAGCTGACGTTCACCATGATGTTGTATTGTCGGAGAAGTCTGTAGAATTTGTATAATGATTTATTAATATCCTTTGATAGGATCTGTAAAATTTTTATTATTATTATCCTGCTGGAGGATCTGTAGGTTTATAATTATTATCCTGCTAGAGGATCTATAGATTTAAATTTTATTATCCTGCTGGAGGATCTGTAGGTTTTTAATTATTATTATCCTGCTGGAGGATCTGTAGGTTTATAATTATTATCCTGCTAGAGGATCTGTAGATTTAAATTTTATTATCCTGCTGGAGGATCTGTAGGTTTTTAATTATTATTATCCTGCTGGAGGATCTGTAGGTTTATAATTATTATCCTGCTAGAGGATCTGTAGATTTAAATTTTATTATCCTGCTGGAGGATCTGTAGGTTTTTAATTATTATTATCCTGCTGGAGGATCTGTAGGTTTATATTTTATTATCCTGCTGGAGGAATTTTTGTGTCGCACGAGATGTGTTCACTTTGATGACTGGGTCTTGACTACCTATCCTCAGCTCGCGGTCTGCCTTATATAGCAGAACGCAGCTCTGCTCCTTGATGGGCGATGGCAGCGCTGCGCTTATAAGGCTTTGGCAGCGCTGCCCTTATTAGGCGTCAGCAGCGCTGCCCTTATTGAGCGTCGGCGCATCTGCTCTGTAGCCTTAGCCTGCAAAGACAGCAAAGCCAAGACTTCCGTGGCAAAGGGGGGGTCGGATGCTGGTGGTTTTAAGGGGACGTGTAAGGGGCGAAGAGACTTAAATTTTGAGGTTTTGACAACAACAGGGCACAAAATAAGGACACAATCAACAAGAAAACGTAACATAGTTCTGGTTTAGGGCGACCCTGGACTCCCTAGGTACTATGTGGTGGTGGTTCTTTAAGCCACCATGATGTTATACTCCCAAAAGTGTTTGCCAGTGTCCCTGCTCGGGCGCCATCTGTAAGGACGTAATTTCTTAGGCCGAGGTCGGCGTCTCAGTCGCGTCCAGGGATTTTACAGAAAATTTGTAAATTTGCTGGGACACTGGGGGAGCTGTGCCAGAGTATACCTAGGGGTCGGGGCAATAAGGGAAAGTGTAGGGGAAAAAGCAGGGGGGGTTCGTGAGCATATCTTACGCACTGGCGACGATTTGAGAGGCACCTGAAGGAGTAGGTTGGTTAGTCCAGAGTAATACTCGGAGAACTAACCAATCACTCCCCCAAATGGCTCTTCGTCGCCGACCAGGGCGTCGGGCGAAGTTCCGTGTTAGTACGAGCGGGTGAGAGTCAACCAGCCAGCTGGTCAGGCCGAGGGTAAGACCCGGAAGCCTGCGCACTAACGGCCTAACCCCATCCGCCCGCACCAGTCACCGGCCGCGTCCTTGAGGAGCTCTCGGACGCGTGTGAGAGATACGAGTGAGAAGATTTCGTCACGCATAGAGTAAGACTCGGAATGCGTGCCCATCCTCCACCCGATCTCTCACATCTGCAACGCCTGGGTATTACCCACTTGTCGCTACACCTGGGACATACTCAAGAGGCAGGCGTCGCAGAATCTAGAGTAAAACTCGGAAGATTCGCTAGCATACCCCTCAGGTTTGCCCCACGTGGGCCATTTGGTGAGGCGCACTGAGCCACTACTACCCCACTCGTCGCTTCACGTGGGACATACCCAAGAGACAGGCGTCGCAGAATCTAGAGTAAAACTCGGAGGATTCGCTAGCATGCCCCTCAGGTTTGCCCCCCGCGGGCTATGTGAGTGAGGCTCACTCGCTGAAAGGGGGGAAAAAAAAAAGGAAAAGGGTAACAAATAAAGCACAAACAAATTTAGCTACACTAAGATCTTTATTAATTCCATATCACTGACAGTAAGACATATAGGTATAACACATAAGGGGTGGGGATGCTTTCCTAGGCCGCACCAAATCTAAGCAAGGCTGCCTGAGCAACCTTTGGGCCCATCGCAGATGGCCGTCACTTACCCCTGTGTATGTGTGTTTGTAGATGCCGGTGGGTGTGTGTGTATATGCCTGTGTGTGTGTGCGTAAGCCTGGGTGTGTGTGTGTGGATGTCGGTGCGTGCGTGTGTATATGCCTGTGCGTGTGCCTGTGTGTGGGTAAGCCTGGGAGTGTGTGTTGGTGTGTATGTGCAAGCCTGGGTGTGTGTGTGCGTATATGTTGTGTGTGTGTGTGGGTATAAGCCGGTGTGTGTGCGTAAGCCTGGGTGTGCGTGTGTGCCTGTGTGTGTGGGTGTGTGCCTGGGTGTGCGTAAGCCTGGGTGTGCGTGCTGGTGTGTATATGCAAGCCTGGGTGTGTGTGGGTGCGTATATGCTTGTGTGTGTGTGGGTATAAGCCGGTGTGTGTGCGTAAGCCTGGGTGTGCGTGTGTGCCTGTGTGTGTGGGTGTAAGCCTGGGCGTGTGCCTGGGTGTGCGTAAGCCTGGGTGTGCGTGTGGTTTGTGTACGTGAGCCTGGGTGTGCGGGGATGCCTGTGTGTGTGCGTAAGCCTGGGTGTGTTTTTTTTTTTTTATTCCGTTGTGATAAATAATAACCTACATTAAACTATACAATAAATACAATCATAGACATTGCCAGCCTCTGCGGGACCGCCGCGAAGCATTGCTTCGCAGAAGCAAAAGCAATTTCTATGCAGCCATCGCCCTTAAGCGTTCCAGACGCCTCAGCTCCGCCATCGTAGAAGCTGCGAGTTCGCAAACCGCATGCCATACCGCCTCCCTCTCTAGCATAAGCTCCACCAGGTTTGTTGGCGAAAGGGGCTGACCAATCAGGGTCTCCACCTGCAGACGTTCCTGGGCGAATCGCCCACACTGGAAGAAAACATGGCTTACGTCCTCCTCCGTACCATCTCCGCACCAGCTACACTCTGAACTGGAGTCGTGCTTGAACCGCTTTAAGTAGCTCCTAAAGCAACCATGTCCCGTTAGCAGCTGAGTGAGGTAAAAGGTGACTGACCCGTGCTTCCTCTCTAGCCATCGCCGCACATCGGGTATCAATAGGTGCGTCCAACGCCCTTTTGTGGAAGTATTCCAGTGCCGCTGCCAGGCCTCTAGGCTCCGCTCGCGGGCTGCAGCCCTAGCTGCTCTTCTCTCCGTTGGTGCTGCTTCCAGAACCGCTGCGGCTTCTACTGCTAAGCTGTGGATCGGGATCATCCCAGCAACCACCAGCGCTGCATCTGAGGAGACTGTGCGGAAGGCGCAGCAGACGCGAAGGGCAGAGAGCCGGTAAGATGACGCGATACCCTTCATGTAGGTGGCCACCGAAGTTGCGCCGACCCAAATTGGAGCCGCATACAGCACTATGGATTTCAGGACGCTCGTGAGCAGCAGCCTCGTTTGCTGTTTAGGACCCCGCGTATTAGGCATCATCCTCGCAAGGGCTCGCACGGATTCAGCTGCCTTCCGATGAACGAATGCCAGGTGCTCGCCAAAATTTAAGCGCCGATCTATGACCACACCAAGATAGCGGATACAATCCTTGGACCGCATTGTGACGCCTCCCACCGTGAAATCCACGTACTCCACCTTTTTACGGCTGCTGATGAGCACCGCCTCCGTCTTTTGGGCAGCTAGTTGAAGACCAACAGACGACAGCCACCGCGTCACTGCGTCTAAGCACCAATCGCAGAGCTCTGTAACTCGCCGTAGGTCTTTAGCTACCAACACCAGAGCGACGTCGTCAGCATATCCAATAGCGCTGGCACCATCCGGTAACTGAAGCTGTAGAATCCCGTCATACATGATGTTCCACAGGAGAGGACCCAGGACAGATCCTTGTGGAACACCTGCAGAAACGGCGTACTCCTTCTCCCCCTCATCTGTTTGGTAACGCAGCCTACGGTTGTCAAAGTAGCTCCTCACGATTGCTACAAGGTAGTCCGGCACTCTAAAACTCACCAGGGCATCCAAAATGAAGATCCAATTCGCGTAGTTAAAAGCGTTCTTAACATCAATGGTCACAACGAGACAGTAATGCTTACTGCCAAAGCGCCAGCGGGTGCCTGACATTGCTTCTGCGGCTATACTGACTACCGACCTGATGGCATCGGTAGTAGATCTCGCCCTCCTGAAGCCGAATTGGAGCGGTGATAGTCCTCCAGCATTCTGCACGGCATCATCCAGCCTAGCAGCTATGATTGTCTCGAAGACCTTGCCACTATTGTCAATGAGACAAATAGGCCGGTATGCTGACGGGTCATCAGGAGGCTTATCTGGCTTAGGCAGCAGGACGAGTTTCTGCACCTTCCACCTGTCCGGAAAGATGCCTTCTCGCAGACATTTGGTGTACATCAGGGCAAACAATTCTGGCTGGAGCATGATTGCTAGATGCAGGCACCGATTTGGGACACCATCGGGACCAGGCGCTTTATTGGCTGATAGCTTCCGTGCTGCCAGCTGCACTTCTTCCAAAGAAACTGGAGAGACACCTTCATGCATGGAAGCCGCGCCAGCTGACGAAAGCGGGTTTGCGTGCTGAGGAAACAGAGTCGCCACTATTTCCTTCATGCGATCTAGCTCCATAGGCGTGGCGTTGGTGCCTTGGCTGACACGCTTGAAGACCGTCTTGTAGGCTCTTCCCCAAGGGTCCTTGTCGGCTGAGTCACACAGCTTAAGGAAACACTCCTTTTTGCTGGCTCTGATGGTGTTCCTTAGCACTTTTCTTGCGGCCTTAAACTCAAGCTGCATTGAGCGAGTTTCCCCCGACCCTCGTGTGGCTGCTCGCTGAAAACGCCTCCTCGATCTCAGGCAGGCTCGCCGAGCCTCAGCTATTTGATCATTCCACCAAAACACTCTGGTGTGATGGCGTCTATAGGCCTTCCTCTGGGGCATGCTCGCAGCACACGCAGCTTCTAGCTGCTGAGCCATCTGTTCCACCATATCATGCGCCGGTCCACCTGCTACCATATGAGCAATGGCATCTGCAAAACTCCTCGTGTTGAGAGACTCAACCCGGTAATCTACACCAGGGTTGGGCCTTGCCGGCACCCGCAGCCTTTCTCCAACCGAAAACATGATGGCCACGTGGTCGCTTCCAGTGTAGCAGTCACTTATGTACCACAGTGCCGAACGGGCGAGTGCACTGCTCACATAGGTGAGGTCAATAATTGACCCAGCACGTCCGTTGTCAAAAGTGTTCTCAGACCCAGTGTTAAGAAGGACAAGGTCGAGGGACGCAAATGATTCCACAAGCATGGTACCCCTGGCGTTCGTAGACGGGCTGCCCCAATCGGTTGACCACGCGTTAAAGTCGCCAGCAATTATAGCGTTGCTGCGACCCCTGGAGTCGTCCGCTATTTCCATAAGCACCGCTTCGAACTCGCCGATCGTGAGACTTGGTGCTAAGTAGCAGCTATAAAGCCATAGATCTCCTAGTTTCGCACGCACGAAGCAGTTGGAGGCTAGAATGTGCGTAAAGGGGGACTGTAGGTCACCACAGCTCCACACGGCAGCTTTCCCAGATCTATCCGAAGCCCACAACCTAGCATTAGCGGTTGCCCGGTGGTGTGGCTCGCTAAGCACTGCGACATCAATTGTTTTCTCCAAGATCGTCTGCTCCAGTATGGCTTGGGCTGCGACACAATGGTTGAGGTTGAGCTGCAAGACTTTCACCATTTTGAGTGTTTGATAGCCTCCCTGTACGCTGGACACCTGTAACTGCCAGTCGCATGGTCAGTCAATCGCTCTCCTTTTCTCGTGCATAGGGCACATTTTGGTTGCTGGTTGCAGACTCTCGCAACGTGTCCCGAACCTCCGCACTTGTAGCAAGCCTTGCTGTGGTCTGCACCACTCTTGCAATGGACAGCTATATGTCCATACTCCAGGCACTTATAGCAGCGCCTTGGCTGAATTAGGGGCCTAATGCGGCACACGGCCCAGCCAATGCGAATCTTCGACTTCTCCACGAGGCTAATCGCTTTAGCCGCCGGTAGGCCCAGGGTTGCCGTTTGAAGGCCAGCCCTCGTACGACGCAGCGTCTTAACGACGTCAATATCCATCATCGGATCTCCTAATGCTGATCTGACCGCATCCAGGACCTCTTCCTTCGTCGCCAGCTCGTCAAGGTCGCAGATCTCTACCTGATTAGTGTCGGACAGTGTTTTAACGGTTGCACGCCCACCCAGCACCTTGCCAACTGCTAGCTGCAGCTCATTTGCGCTGTGCGCTGGCTGTTTACCAAGCCGTAGCAGCAAATCACCCTTGGCCGTCTTGCGGATTGTTTCCACGTCCCCTCGGAGATGCGCAAGTGATGGCTCTCTCCTGACCACTTTAAGGATGTCTGCAAAGCTGCAGTCACCCAGACCGGATACGGTGACAGCATCCGCCCGCGTGCGTGCTGTCTTGCCTTTGTGGCCAACTACCTTGGACCAGGAATTCTGCTTTGGCAGTGTTGATACACTGGGGGGTTCAGGTCCTTGATTTGGGGCACTGAGAGATACCCTGCTTCTTTTGGGGGGATATTGCGGTGAGAGCTCGATGGCTCGCGAAGACGTTTCGGCGTTCCCGCCGCTCCCTTGGCTAGATCATCTGAAACTTTTTTGCTCCTAGCTACTTTGTTGGTACCTCCAGCAATAGTTGGCGTTGTTTGTACTGCCTGCTCCAGAACATCATTTGCCACCAAGCTCATGGCTCGCCTTTGTAGCTCTATGAGCTTTGCAAGCTCTTCACGCTCCAGGTTGTTGATATGCCTTTTGGTGTCAAACCGGGCACTAATACCTCCTATACAATCCCCTTTCTGCTCCAGGATGCACCTTAGAGTGACAGGTGGCTTAGAAGAGCAGCCTGCTCCCGCATAATTAAAAACTCCTCGGGCATACGGCGGTGCCGCTACAGCTACCAATTCAGCTGGAGAGGTTGCCTCCATAGCTGGGGATACTGCGTTTAGGCAAGGCGTAGCTGACGCTAGGTTAAGCTGCAGCGCCGGTGGAGACCGCGGCAGCGCCGGCCTACGGACGAAGGGCGAGGGATCATCCGGCATTTTGGTAACAGTGGGTACCTAGCAGAGCTTCTCAAGCAATCCCACGGTGACCCAAAGTTTCCCTTAGGTTTTTTACCGGCGGGGGTTATACCGCCCCTGATCGGTCACCAGAGCCCCACGGTGCACCGCCTCAGCGGGGGGTTGGTAATAGCCGGTTCCGTGGCTTTTTGCTTGTTTATGCTTGGAAGCTCCTACTTAGGTTGCAGCAGAAAGATACGCGCCTGTGTGCTGTGCTACGCAAAACACCGACCCCTTTAGGTATGCCACGAATTTTGTTACACCCGGTACACTAACCTTAAACAGTGAAGACACCTCTAGCTAGCGACAGCGCCACCTGTTACCAACACGGGGAACCAGGTAAGCGCAGCTTGATCGGTTGGCAGCACTATCGCAGTACTCCAGCCCAGGGATGTAGCGCTATCAGCTGGCTCAGCAGCTGCGGTCAGCCTCAAATACACAAATGCACGCAACCAACAAAAATGTGTTGCACTGTGTGTACTTTGAGAACGCACACCAACGAAACTGGCAAAAAAGGCGCGAGCCTCTAGAAAAGACTTGACCAGGCAACGATGGAAACCACCAAGGATCACGCCTGGCGGCAACACTCGGGTGCTCAGGTATGTGGCCAGGCACTTACGCAGTACTAGTACAATCGGATTTTTCTTGTTTTGCACAGATAAGCACCGAAAAACATCAGTAAGACGGAGCCACTAGAAAAACACGACCGCACTTGGGAAAACGCAACTGTGTGAGCTTGGAATATGCCTGGGTGTGCGTGTGAGCCTGTGTGTGTGGGTGTAAGCCTGGGTATGTGCCTGGGTGTGCGTATGAGCCGGTGTATTCCTGGTAGTGTGTGTGTGTGTTAGCCGTGGGTATTCCTGGGTGTGCGTGTAAGCTGAGTGTATTCCTGGTAGTGTGTGCCTGTGTGTCGATGCCGGGTGTGTGTGGAGTGTTGTGCGTGTGTAATATGCCTGGGTGTACGCGTGTGTGTTTGTGTATGCGGGTGTCGATGCCGGGAGTGTTTTTTTTTTTTTTTTTATACTCGATACCGAAGGTAAAGAGTATATTGGTTTTGTGCAATGTCCGTCATGGTGTCTGTCCGTCTGTCCGTCCGTATGGTTGCAAGTTTTTTCCACACCCTTCAAGCTAGAGACTTGAAACTTTCCAATTCTCTTTATCTATGGGATAGTAAATTAAAGTGTCAAGATGGGGGTTCTACGATAACGGGGATGCTGGCAAATCGATAAATTCGATAACTCAAAACCGATAAATCCACATATTTCGCACATCCTTACAGCTAGAAATACCAAATTTGGCAAGAAGATAGCTATTAGCAACCTTCAAAAAACTGCATCAAAAATTTTGGAGCCACGCCCCCCATTCCGCCCCCAGCCCCCCGCATCTTAAAGTCAAAATAGCCCATATCTCCCACAGTTTTTGAGCTATAGCCACCAAATTTGGTGCCAAGATAGGTGATGATGACCCCCTTAAAACTGCACCAAAAGTTTGGATGCCACGCCCACCGATACTGCCCAAGCCGCCCCCATCCACCCCAACGCTTCGTCAAAAACGGGAATGCGTGTATCTTCCAGAGTTGTGGAGCTAGAGCCTCCAAATTTGGTGGGAAGATAGCTGTTAACGACTCCCAAAAAACTGCATCAAAGTTTTGGAGCCACGCCCACCCATTACGCCCCCAGCCCCCCGCATTTTGAAATCAGAAATGGCTATATCTCCTACAGTTTTTGAGCTATAGCCACCAAAATTGGTGCCAAGATAGGTGATAATGACCCCCTAAAAACTGCACCAAAAGTTTGGATGCCACGCCCACCGATACTGCCCTAGCCGCCCCCATATACCCCAACGCTTCGTCAAAAACGGGAATGCGTGTATTTTCCAGAGTTGAGGAGCTAGAGCCTCCAAATTTGGTAGGAAGATAGCTGGTAACGACCCCAAAAAACTGCATCAAAGTTTTGGAGCCACGCCCACCCATACCGCCCCCCTTTCCCCACTTTCTACAATTTTCGAGCTAGAGTCACCAAATTTGGTATGAAGATAGCAATTGACATTCCACAAAGATCTGCATCACAAATTTGGATGCCACGCCCACCCATACCACCCCCAGCCCCCCTTTCCCCACATTTTACAAATTTCGAGCTAGAGTCACCAAATTAGGGATAAAGATAGCAATTGATATTTCACAAAGATCTGCATCAAAAATTTGGATGCCACGCCCACCCATACCGCCCCCAGCCCCCCTTTCCCACTTTTTACAAACTTCGAGCTAGAGTCACCAAATTTTGTATGTAGATAGCAATTGACATTCCACATAGATCTGCATCAAAAATTTGGATGCCTCGAACACCCATACCGCCCCCAGCCCCCCTTTCCACACTTATTACAAATTTCGAGCTAGAGTCACCAAATTTGGTATGAAGATAGCAATTGACATTTCACAAAGATCTGCAACAAAAATTTTGATGCCACAACTACCCATACCGCCCCCAGCCCCCCCCCCTTTCCCTACATTTTACAAACTTTGAGCTAGAGTCACCAAATTTGGAAGGAATATAGCTGGTGGCATCCCCATCTGCATCGGAGAATCTTTAAGGCTGCGTACACCCCTGCCGCATCCGTACCCCTTTGCAATCAGGCCTCTTTTTACCGGTTTTAATACTGGTATCGAGTATGCCGCAGTCGGTTGCGTCCGACTGCAACGTTTCCACTTGTTTTTTTTCTCCTTTATTGCTTATCCTATATATACAATGGCTTATTATTAGGTAATAAAAGCGAAACATAACATTGGCGGTACGGCCGTTAGGTAATGCGTCACCAATGCCTATGTTCCACCTAATCCTCTTGCTCTCTTCGCTCGCGCTCAGCCTTACGCAGATTAGTCATGACTGCCGCCGCGAACTTGCTGAATGCTTCCCAATTGACGCTGCTGGCCAGTATCAATGTCACCAGGTTGTCCAACTCGATGCTACAGCCGAAAGCCCTCTCCAGTTCATCTCGGGGCCCGGTAAAACGTCCGCAGTGAAACAAGACGTGTTCGGCATCCTCTACGAACCTATCACCACAGGAGGTACAGAACGCTGCACTCTCATGCCCAAGTCGGTGCAAGTACTCACGGAAGCAGCCATGACCACTTAGGAGTTGGGTGGTGTAGTAGTTGAGCTGCCCATGCCGCCGGTTTTGCCACGCTGAAATGCTCGGGATGAGGCGATGCGTCCAACGCCCTTTGCTAGACGCATCCCATTGCCTCTGCCAGTTATCCAAAGTGCGCGTTTTGGCCGCTGTGCGCACTTCATGTTTCTGGGGATCCGAAAGTTCCTTGCCATGGGTTCCCTCGTAGATCTCCGAGATTTCCCTAGCCAGCTCGGCTATGGGAGCTATTCCAGCCAGGACCAGACATGCGTCATCAGAGATGGTTCTGAAGCCGCTACAAACTCTGACCGCTCCAAGACGGTGAGTGGCTCTCAGTCCGCGGGTGTAGCTCTCAAAGCGGCAAGCTGATTGCCATATCGGCGCCGCATACAGCATCGTCGCTCTCATGACGCTGGATAAAAGGAGTCTCTTGAATTGCTTCGGACCTCTCGTATTTGGCATGATACGCGAGATCGCACGATTTGCTAAGGCGGCCTTTGTGCTAGCGTACTCCAAATGCTCCTTGAAGCATAGCCTGGTATCCAGCATAACTCCCAGATATTTAATCGCCCTCTTAGACCTGACTGCAGTGTTAGCTACGATTATGTTTGCTGTCTCCACCGCTTTTCGGCTGCTAATGAGCACTGCCTCTGTTTTTTGGGGTGCTATCTGCAGTCCTACTGAGGAGAGCCACTGTATGGCTTTCGAGATGGCTAGGTTGCACTTTTCCTCCACTACCTTGAGATCCTTAGCGACAACCACTATTGCAACATCGTCAGCAAAGCCCACCAGCTGAACATCGTCTGGCATTGACAGCCGAAAAATGCCGTCATACATGACGTTCCACAGAAGAGGTCCCAGTACCGACCCTTGTGGCACGCCTCCAGAAACTTCGTGCTCCTCCATCGTCTCGCAGGTATCATACCTTAGGATTCTATCCATGAAGTAGCTCCTTGTTATCCTTAGTAGGTACTCCGGCACGTTTAGCGCCTCAAGAGCCTCCAGGATGCAGCCCCATTTAGCCGTATTGAAGGCATTTTTGACGTCCAACGTTGTCACTAGGCAGTACTTCTTGGCGCCGCCTTTCCATCTACATCCAGCTATAGCTCCCGAAGCTATCTCGACTACCTTGCCGATAGCGTCCAGCGTAGATCGCGCTTTGCGAAAGCCATACTGCTGCGGTGAAACTCCACCAGCAGAAGCAATGGCGCTATTGAGCCGGGTGCAAATCAAATGCTCCAGTAGCTTGCCAGCAGTATCGATCAGGCATATCGGACGATATGCAGCTGGATCTTCAAGGTTTTTGCCAGGCTTCGGTATGAGGACCAGGCGCTGAATTTTCCAGCGGTTTGGAAACTTTCCGCTTCGTAGGCAGCTGTTGTACATGCTCGAAAAGACATCTGGGCGGAGCGCAATTGCTAGCTTGAGCGCTCGGTTGGGAATCCCATCTGGGCCAGGTGACTTGCTGGGCTTCAACCTCGTTGCAGCGTGTCGAATCTCATCTAGCATGATGGGCTCAATTTGAGAATACATGCTTGGCGCAGGCGGGAGCTCGTCGATATCCTCATCCATACTGGGAAATAGGTGCCTTACTATCTCCTTCAATGATCTTGGGTCCATGGGGTGGCAGCGTGGAGAGGCATTGAAGCGTTTTACTACCAGCTTGTAGGCAATGCCCCACGGGTCGTTTTCCGCTGTGTCGCAGAGGTCCAGGAAGCATCTACGCTTGCTGTCTTTAATAAGCTTCTGGAAGCGTCTCCTACTGGCGAGGAATTCCACCCGGCGTTCATGGAACAGCAGCGATCCACGTGAGCGCTGGTAGCGGCGTCTAGCATAGTTGCATTCGCTTCGAGCTTCAGCGATCTCCTCGTTCCACCAGTATACTGGGGCATGGTGCCTCTGGTACCTTCTGCTCCTAGTCATGCTATCATCGCAGGCACGGCTTAGCATCCGCATCGTTTTGTCCACCACGTCCTCGGTGCTATCAGTAGTATCAGAGGTCACAGCAGACTCCAGATGGGCACTGAAAGTCCGCATGTCTAGCGTCTCGACACGATACCTAGGCCAGTGGTGAGCTGGCGTATTACGGTGTTCCGGGCGTATTCCAACAGTGCACCATACGGCAACGTGATCACTAGCATTGAAGGAGTCGTCGATGCTCCAGGTGGACGAACTGAAGAGCGAGCTACTGACAAATGTTATGTCAACGACCGAACCCAGTCCAGCTCTGCTGAACGTGTGCTGCGTTCCATGATTTAGGAGCGCCACATCGAGGAGAGAGAACGCCTCCAGCAACCCCCGTCCTTTGGCATTGGTTGACGAGCTGCCCCACTCCTCTGCCCACGCGTTGAAGTCTCCAGCGATGACGATCGGGTGACGGCCTCTTGCGTCTGCTACCAGGGAGTCCAGGGTGTTAGCGAACTCTGATAGCTGCAGACTAGGGGGTAGGTAGACTGCGTAGAACCACAGGCCGCCCACCGACGCGCGCACGTAGTTTTCGTCCCGATGTACATTTACCAGAGGAGTCCCGTCAATCCCGCAGGACCATAGAGCCGCTCTTCCAGTTATGTCCGAAGCGCACCTAGGGCTCTCAGAAAGCCGGTATGGCTCGCTTAGCACCGCAAGGTCTGCAGAGCGTTCACGCACTGTTTGCGACAACAGGTCCTGGGCCGCTGCACAATGGTTAAGGTTAAGCTGTATGAACTTCATTTTGCACGACCAAGTACGCTTCCACTGAGTGGACATCTATTACTGCCCGCCTGGTGGCTGAATGAGGCACTGCCCTTTGCAACACAGATAAAGCACTTCGCCACCTCGCTCTTGCAACTCGCTGCCTTGTGGCCTGTAGCTCCACACCTGATGCAGCACTGGGATCTATCCACGGGGTTACGGCAGCTGCTTGCGGTATGTCCCATCTCCAGACAGCGGTAGCACCGCGTGCGCGCTTCCTGCTGGCGAATGACGCAGCTGGTCCAGCCAATGCGAACTGTGCGCAGGGCAGTAATGCTGCTTGCCAGATTTGCTGGTACTGAAAACTGAGCCACCTGTGTGTTACCATATCCAGGTCGAATGCTCTTAAAGATACAGACGTCGGCTGGTATGTTTGCCTGCGCTGACAGCGCAGTCACTATCTCCTCTTTAGTGGCTAACTCGTCCAAGTCCCGAATGGCGAAGTGAGTCTGCTCGGTAAATGAGCGAACCACTGCACTCTTGCCCAGCACAAGCTCCACTTCGTCCTTCAGCTGCTTTGTACACTCCAGGCCTACTCCATTCAACTCAAGTAGCAGGTCACCTTTTGCTGTGCGACGAGCTTTGGAGACCTTGTCGCGGACTCCGTTGAGTTTTCCGTCGCTTCTGCGCGTAACTAGCGACAGAACTTCGCTGTAGGAAAGCTCGCTGGTACTTATTACCAGTGCATCCGATCTGCTCTTCGTATGTGGCTTGCCAGATGCCTTACCGGCTAGCTTGCTAGACTTCTTTCGCTGAGCCGTTTGCCACGTATTCCGTGGAACCGACTCCGAAGCCGCTGGACTTGCATTGCCAGTTTTGTTCCTCTTTGAGGGCGTAGCTCGCTGCCCTGGCTCTAGCTCGCGCCGCCTCTTGGGAGTCACTGTACTCCTCGCAGCACCGCAACTCTGCTGTTGCACTTTATCGGCTACTCTAGTAGGCAGCTTTGCAATCGGCGACGTCTGTGTGGCCATATCCGCGCTATCACTGGAAGCTGTCTTGCTTCTGCCAGAGCAGACTTTGTATAGCTTAAGTGCCTTCGCTGCTTGGTCCCTCATCAGCTGGTTTACGTGCCGCTGCCCGAACAAAAGAGCATTAAGGCCGTTCAGGATGGCACCCAGCTGCACAAAGACATTTTCCTCCTCTGGCTTCTTCCCCTGGGGTGGACTGGCCGCCGCAGGTGCAGGCATGTCACCTGGAGGTACCAGGCTGGGCGCCGGGGGTAGCACACTCCCCTGGGGGGGGGGACCTCGGCAATGCCGAGCGGCGCACAATACCTTCCACTATAACCACTTGTCTTCACTCACTTGTAGATCTACAAGTAGTCCCGCGTTGACCAAAGGTTTCCCTAAGGTTTTTAACCGGTGGAGGTTATACCGCCCCGACTCGGTCACCAGAGCCCTACTGAGCACCGCCGCAACGGGAGGGTTGGTAATAGCCGGTACCGTGGCCTTCTGCTTAATCTGCTTGGAGTTTCCTACTGGAGAAATCGCCAAGTGGTGCGCCTGTTGGTTATGCAGCGCTTATCGCAAAATCCTTGCGCGTATGCAACAAAAAATTTTTTTTTTTGATTGCACTTGCACCCTGTTTACTAACCATTCACAGCTGAGACACCTCTTTTCGTGTTGGCGCCACCTATGATTAGCAAGCGAGGGTAGTTTAGCGCTTCTCGCTCAGCTGGCACAGCCAAACACAGCCCTGTTACTCGCGATCAGCTGACACTGTGGTATTCCTAAAACACTTGTAAGCACAAGCAGCACACCACGAAGTTTGGGTGTGCAATGCGTGTAATGTTTACGTGTAGTATTTCCACTCACACCAGTTGGAGTGCCCTAGATTGCGCGCGGCTTAAAGGAGACTCCACAACACCCGGTAGAGGAACGCGATTGGCAAAGGCAAATGAGAACAACAGGTGAGTTGCCCAGCCTATTGACGCGCTTATTAATTTGGAAAATTGGTTTTCACTTTAGGTTTAGCACTGCGAAAACACTAAAAGGACGGAGCGACAGGAAAAACTCGACCGTACTTTGCGTATCATACACATGCCGGGAGTGTGTGGGTATGTATGTGCATATTGCTGCTGGCGTTGAAGCCGGGCGCTACCACTGATCGTGGTCGTTGTTGTTATTCTTGTTGTCCGGGCTGCTGTGGCGCGCTGCTGTTGCCGGCTGGGGTTGTTGCTGTTGCAGTGGCTGCTGTGGTGCGCTGCTGTTGCAGGCTGCGGTGGCTGCCGTGGTTGCTACTGCTGTTGTTGTTGTTGTTGCTGTGGCTGCGGTGGCACGCTGCTATTGCAGGCTTGTTGTTGTTGTTGCGGTTGCTGCGGTGGTTGCTACTGCTGTTGTTGTTGTTACCGTTGTGTACCCCTGTCGCGTACCGGTTATAGCAAGCTCGCTCGAAAAACTAATCTTTGCATTAAAATTGCAATATCATTTTCGAGCTTCTTATCTTCCTCTTCCACAGCTTCCATTCCCCTGGAACGCGCAAAATACCAGCTCGTTCCGCGCGGAGCAAGAATTTGCGTTTGCGTTTACGCAAAATGCGAACGGAGCGCTATCTTGCGTTTGCGCTTGCGCAAAGTGTGAGCGGAGCACTATTTTGCGTTTGCGTTTACGCAAACGCGAACGGAGCATGGTAAACGCAACCATAAGATAACACAAAATGACGGCACAAACGAAAAACATAAATGTGCGGTAGCTGATCGCTACCTCACAAGATGCTGCTAACATGTTGAAGAGGTCCTCATTTTGTCTCACCCTTGAAGCTTTGAAAGTGTTTAGCAATCTGTTTTTATTATAAAACTTATTAAGGGACTCTTGTGCTTCTTCAGAGAGCTCTCCAATTGGCAAAGGCTGATACTCAATTATATCCTTGCCATGTGCAATATTTTATGAACTGTCGGGGTCAACCTTTTCTGCGGATATAATTCTGCTAACAGTGATGCTGTTTTTGAAGCATATTCTCCATATTTGTCAGAATCAACTTTTTCCTTGCAGTTCAAAACATTTAAGATCGTTCCCAATCACTTAACGATTTGATTGTTGATTCGAGTGATTCGAGTTACAGCTTCATCATTTTCAAAAATTCTCCTTGAAGTGCTTCCATCGTTTGAGTTTCCGTTGTCGTACTTGGGGCAGTCTACTTTAAGTCCAACTTGTTTGAAAAATGCATCCTGTAGTGTTTGGCATAAGTCAAGGCAAGTTTTTTTTTTATATTTCCACTTCTCTGTACATTGCCGTATAAACTATCAAGTTCTTCAAAGGCAGCTTCCATGAAATTTGTTGCTGGGTCTGACTTCCTAAACAGGTCAAATAATTTTCGATTGTTCAATGACATGTTTGAAGAGAAATGTAGTACTTTTCTCGCCAATTTTCAGTCGTAGACTAATGAAATGATCGAAAGCCAAACTGTTCCGCTTCATGTTCATTTATTGAATGATTTTTTGAATATTAATTCTAACTTAAAGCTGGCCACTGCTTCGGCAGAGAAGTCAGCGCGAGAGCCGTACATAGTTTTGTATATAATATAAAGAGAGAGTATACACATATGTATAGTAAATGGTCTAAGCGTGAGAACGCTGACGCGGCATCGTTGTGCGCGTTGCATTCTTACGCGATCATGTTACCAGCACTGGGTGCTTGGCTTATTGTTTATGCAACGACAAAGTGTCGTTGCTTGATTTAATGTTTAGACAACAACAAAGTGTTGCTGTTTATTACATTATCTATACTACATCTCCCTCCTTTTGAAAAATAACGTAATAATATGAAGTTATTTTAATAGTGTAATTATGTTTTTCTTTTTTAATTAATTTTAATTTAATTTTAATTAATTATATTGTTATATTTATGTGTCTAAAAATGTATTAAAAATTAAAAAATGATTGAAATTGTTTTGTGTTATTTTTTTTTTTTTGAAATGGGAAGTAATGAAAAAAAAATTTTTTTGATTATGTTTTTTTTTTTTTTTTTTTTTTTTTTTTTTTTTTTTTTTTGTTATAACAGTTGATCAGACTGTGCTTTCATGAAAGTTTTTAGTTATTGTATAGTTTTAACCTATTCTTATGAACTTTTGTTTTTTATTGTTTTAACCTTTTATAATTATATTATCTTTATCTTCTATTTTTTCTACGCTAAATGGTCCTAAATATACTGAGTCTAGCTTATGGCCAGTTTCATTTTTTAGTAAAACTGTATCTCCTATTTTTAATTCGAAATTAATTATATTTCTATCATAATATTCTTTATTCCTAGCCTTATGTTTTTCTAGCATTATTCTAGCTCGTTTATATGCCTGTTCTAATCTAAATTTACTTTCTTTAGCATAGTTTTCTATGTTTTGTAGAGGTTTTATATTGTCTACTGTATTAAAATATTCGGGTAAATTATTTTGTTTGTTATAAACTAATTCATATGGACAATAGTTGTGTGCCATAGATGGGGTCGTGTTGAAACAGTACACAAAATATTTTAGCCACACATCCCAGTCGGTTTTATCAACTGAAATGTATGAGCGAATATATTCGTTAAAAGTTCTATGACTTCTTTCTACTGTTCCAACTGTCTGGTGGTGGTGTGCTGCAGACGTTATATTGTCTATTTTCAAATTTTTGCACAATTCATTAATAATCGAATTTTTATATTCAGTTCCCATGTCCGTAATGAACGTCTTCATTGGACCAAACTGCAATATCAAAGATTCAAATATAGCTTTAGCGACAGTACTAGCATTTTGTTTGGGATCGGAATGGCAACGAGATATTTTGTTAAATCGCAAATAAGCGTTATTGCATATTCGTTACCATGTTCGGATCTTGGTAATGGACCAATAGTGTCAACAATTACCCTGTCGAAAGCATATATTGGTGTTTCTGTCAGTGTTAAAGGGGTCTTTGTATGTAATGTCGTTTTAGACATTTGGCATTTTTGACATTTACGTATGTATTCTATTATGTTTTTTCGCATATTTTTCCATTTGTAATGTCTTTGTACTTTAGCTAAAGTTTTTGATATGCCAGTATGACCTCCTTGTATTGGATCATCATGAAATTTAGACAGTATAGCTTCTTTTTCTATATCATTTGATATATTGGTCACCGGCTTGAGTAGCGCTACTCTTAATAATTTTAATATATTATTGCCCATTTTCTTGAATAATTCTATTGAAACTTGTTTAAAGATTATATCATTCGGTGCCATTTTTAGTTCGCGTATATCGTGTACACCGGCTCTGCTCTCAAGCCGTTGGAAAAATTGACCTAAATCAATAACTCCATTTGCATACAGATCGCTAACATCTATTCTTGAAATGATTTGTTTACCATGCTTAAAGCAACACAGCATATCTTTCGTTTGCAAGGTCACTACTTTTCGTACATCGTCATTTGTTATGACTTCATATACGTTGGGCTTTGAAGCTTTATTTAGAGATTTATTTTTCAAATTCTCTTTTTCAATATCTTTTTCATTTCCTGCGCAGGAAATTTTCTGTCTTTTGTCTTGTCTAGTAGTGACTTTTAATATTTGATTCGTCATGTTTTTTAGCTCTTTAATGGTTATTCTTGATAACGCATCGGCTACAAAATTATCCTTACCCTTAAGATATTCCACCGTAAATTCGTATTCCTCCAAGTCAAGTCGCATTCTAGTTAATTTCGAGTTTGGGTTTACCATTGAAAATAAATATGTAAGGGGTCTATGATCTGTTTTGACAGTGAAGTGTCTACCATATATATATGGTCTGAAGTGATTAATTGCCCAATGAATCGCTGATAATTCTTGCTCTGTTGTTGATTTATTACTTTCACCTTTAGTGAAACTGCGAGATGCATATGCTACAGGTAATTGAATACCATTATAATTTTGGGTTAATACTGCTCCACAAGCTTCTTTGCTTGCATCTGTGATTATGCAAAATTCTTTGCTAAAATCTGGGTATTGTAATAATGTAGGACTCATTAATTTTTCTTTTAAATATTCAAAGGCATTTTGACAACTAGGTGTCCAGTCAAATTTTACATCCTTTTTACATAAATTGGTTATGTGACGTGAATATTCTGCAAAATTTTTAATAAAACGTCTATAATAGTTACAAAATGCAACAAATCTTCTAGCGCTGTCTGCGTCCGTAGGGACTGGGTAGTTTTCAATGACATCATACTTTTTGTCATCTGGGAGAATACCTTTGTCAGTACACTTATGACCTAGGAAGGTCACTTCATGCATGAAAAATGTGCACTTGTCTGGGTGCAATTTTAGATTGTTCTTTCTGCATAAGTCAAAAACGTTTTTAAGGTTTTTAATCATATGTTGTTCGGAACAACCGATGACAATTAGGTCATCCATGTAAAGGAATGTCTGTGATGGTTCAAGACCAGAAAATGCAATTGTCATCATTCTTTGAAAAGAATTGGGCGCTATTTTTAAACCATAAGGTAATCGCGTGAAGCGATAAGAGCCATTGCTCGTTGAAAAAGACGTTATATTTCTTGAATTTTCTTCAAGTTCTATTTGATGGAATCCTGACATTAGATCTAAACACGAGAAAAAATTGTGCTCGGCCTAGTTGATCAAGAATATCATCTATTCTTGGAAGTGGAAATTTGTCAGCTAACAATTTCTTATTTATTTGGCGGTAATCAATTACTAAACGCCATCTTTTATCATTTGAATCAGGTAATGATTTTTTTGGTACTAAGAGTAGGGGGCTGTTGTATTCTGATACAGAAGGTTCTACAATATTGTCTTTTATTAACTTTTCGACTTGCTTGGCTAGACAGAAAGTCTGTTGACTTTGAGGAATTCTATAATTTTTGATATATGTTGGTTCATTGTCTTTCAATCTTAATTTTTGTTTGTAAAAATTATTCGTGGTTATTGTTTCGGATTCTAGTCCGAATATGTCTGTATACTTGACGCAGAGTTCGGTTAACATTTTTTTACATGGTAGCGGACAATTTTTTCTTAACTTAGATATAATTTTTTCATCTCTTGATAGATGATTTTTATTGAAAATCTCGTAACTAGTTAGTGGTTCAAATCTGACTTTATCTAGGTTTATTACTTTATTTGAATTTGTTGTATTCAGAATTCGGACAAATGTGTTTTTGGAATTGGATATGGAGCTTGCTATAAATACTCCATTCTCAATTTCTTGACACGGTATCATAATATGATCATCTTTTGTATCTAGTTTTATTTGTCGGACAACTTCGGATCGTAAAGGTAAGATTGTGGTATTATTGTCAGTGGTATGAACTATAGGGATAGTTATTGGAAAATTTAAATTTTGAGGTCTTAATATAAACAAGTCTTCGCTTGCTTTGAAGTCTAACTGACAATTGAATTTCTTTATGAAATCCATACCGATTATTCCGTCACATGGAATAGGAAAATTTGTGTCTACTAAATGAAAATAATGTGGAATTATATATTTACCTGTTGTTAATTCAACGAAAGTTAGTCCAGTGGAATGGATTGAACCTTCTCCAATTCCGCTGATAGTTGTGGTTGTATTGTTATCTATTTCTTGGTAAATGTCGGACTGTTCTTTTTAAAATTGAGATATCTGCGCCAGTATCTATGAGTAACGTCAACATTGTTTTCGTATACTCATTTTGTAAATTTATAAAAATGTTGAGATTAAGATTGATGACGTGAACTGTTGAATTTATTGGTTGGGAGTACTTAAGGGTGCTTGTTGGTTTTCCGAATTACTCTGAGTGTATCGTACGTTACCATCTTGTCTATTATTGTTATTATTGTTATAGTTGTTGTTGTGGTATCCCCTGTTGGCGTTGCTACGGCCGCGGTTATTTCCTCGGAAATTTCCGCGTCCTCGGTTATTATTATTAAAGTAATTGTTATAATTACCATAATTATTATTATAACCTTGGTAATTGCCTCTACCTCGATAATTTCCTCGGAAATTACCTCGATTGGGGTGTCCTCTTTGTGCAAATAGGATTGCGTTTGTCGATCCTGTAATTTCTGTACTGCAATGTATATATTTACTTACAGCGTCATTCATTGTTGGGAATGTACCTGCTTCCAATATTGTTTTTAGCTTGCCATGATCGCAGTTTTTAATCATGACATTTATTGCTTCTTTTGTGCTGAATTTATCAGCAAGTTCTGCTGGCAATCCCTCATCGATATACGAAGATTCAAGTAATCTTCGTAGATTATCGATTTCATTGGTAAATTGCGTGGCAGTTTTACCCTTTTTGATAGACATTAGCCATTTTGGCTTTTACCACGTCGGATGTTTCACCGACAATAGATTCTTGCAATTTCTTTATTATTGCATCTATGGTTGTCTCATTTTGGACTTTATAGAAGGTTGAGCCAATTATTTTTGACTTGATTACTTCTACGGCTATGTTCTCAAATGTGCCTTTTGTTAAATTTACTAGTCTTAACGAGGTTAAGAATCTTTGCAAATTTAACTTTTTACCATCAAATTCGGGTATTGATGAGGATATTTCTCTCATGTATGCCCTATCGGCAATAGCTGTGTCTGTCATGGCTGGTTGTTGTATTTTTTTCGGTGTTATCTGAATCGGAACACTCTTGTTCTGACTCATCAAAGTCAATTGTTGGCTTGGACTCGTTTAAATCCTGGAGTTGACTTTCGTCAAACTCAATTGGAAAATAAGGGTTTTTGTTAATAGTTAGTTTAATATCACGACGAACACTTATCGTCTCTAACTTTTGAGCTAATTGTCGTAATATTTTTAAACAATATTCGTTGTGCGCATTCGTTAGCTTGCTCTTTAGTGAAGATGCTAATTCGCTAAGTGTGTTATATTCAGTCGTTAATACTGTAATATGGTGCGACAACGTTTCGACTCTTATTGTTGTGTTTTTATTGACACATTTATATGACTTGTCGAATTTTTGTTTTATAAGTTCGATTTTGTTTTCTATTTCTTGCCAACTCATAACTATTCCTTCTACATTTTTTTGTTAATTGGAATTTTCAAAAAAAAAATGTTGCCATTTGGTATAGTTTTGGTTTTATTTTTTATTTTTTTTTTTATTTAATCAATTATTTGAACGTCAGAGTCGTCACTTTCGGAGCTCAATAGTTCTGTTTTAATGACGTGTTCTATGAATAACATATGTATTGGTTGTGGTATCTTTGTATTTCTTCTCAGCAACCCTTAGTACTGTAGTATGATTATTCGTTTTATTTGTTCGTACATGTGTCTACGTACAATTTTATTATCTTTAATCCACTTTAGGATTAAAATTAATTTTGGATGTGCTGGTGTAATGCTTACCAATAGCTCTAAGAATGGTATATATTTTGCCAATGATTGTAACTCTACCATTTTTAATATGGTTTTTATTTATCTGTGTAAACGGACAATGAAGATTTCTATTGTGCCTAAAAATGGGTTATCTTCAGTTACTGCTTTTACTGTGACGTACGGTAACGTTTCCAGTACTTGTGCTTTTTCGGCTTTAGTGCAACCGAACAATGGGCTTATTGGTATATTATATCTTTCCATAAATTCATATTCGAATTTATAAACGGAGATATATTCATGGAATGCTGAAAGTATTTGTATAGCTTGTATACGAAAATTTGGATATTTAATATATATATGCTCTATTTTTGTTTCTATCATGTTTGAAAATTTTTGAAAATAATGAGGGACAATTTAAATTTTGTCTAATTCTACTGCTTTACTCATATATCTTTTCTTGATTATTCCTTCTGTGAATTTTTTATATTTGTTTTGACACTGTGTTCAAAACCATAAGTATAACAATTATTAGAACCAAGATTAGCATGTACTTCAAATCTGGGGACGACACGTCAACTTTGTTAATTACGTTGGCTGTCGAGTCCACAGACTTGACGTCTACTAGACCCCTGACTGGTTCTGGCAAATGATAATTTTACCTTAAAAAGGGGTGTATGTATTGAAAACCCAATAAAAACTAACCTGTTTAATTCTTGTCGCAACTGGCACTTGTAACCAGGTGGACTGCGGAGAATAATGAATGTATCTTTGTAGGTTGTACTAAGAACACTGATTTTATTAACGAAAAGTAACAATATTTATAGGAAATAATAGCTTAGTTTTACAGTTTATTGGTGTCAATTAAAATTAGGTTATTGTGTACTCAGCAGTTACTTGCAATGCAGAATAGCATATTTAGCGACTACCGGGTTGGCTGACCGCTATTGTTGCGACATATTGCATGCATTGTGCAGTCAGCGATATTCTGTGTGTTCAGCATAATTTGGTGTTGCTTAAAGTTTTATTGGGTTAATAAATGTAGCGTATTGTGTATGGTCTTGACCTAGTTTTACATGTGTTAATAATTTGTGTGTCATTCTTACATAGCTATGTGCAGTTATTTGATATCTTATAATATAAATGTGTGCTGACTTGTTTATGACTTAACATTCTCCCGGCCGTTGAAACGGTTTTCAACCATCCTCTAAATCCAGTGTAAATCGTCTTGGGGATGCTGAAGGTTCTGACGGGTTGACTGCTTCGTTCCTAGTGGCTGTGGGTGGACAAGTCCATCGTCGTTGCGTCCGCATTGCATATGCACATAGTATTATGACAGATATCACTAGTGCAGCGTAAGCGGCTATGTGATGATGTTGGACCGAGCTTATTTGGTTGGGCAGCTCTTCTTTGTTGAGTGTTGCCAATTTTACCTTTAGGTCATCTAGATCCTTGTCGTCTTGTGGGTTGTAATCCGAGATGTTGAGAGTTGTCTCTGGTACCTTTGTTATGTTTGGTTGGATAATGTCACCAAAGCGGGCGTAGCCTTGTCTTATTTGACTCGTGACAGTGCCAAAGGTATTGATGCTAATGTCTGTGTTGCGTGCAGTACAGCCAGGTGATAGCGACAGTAATCCACTGTTTTGTAGTTGGATAGTTGACGGTGTTCCGTTGCAAACTGCTTGAAGCTCCACTTTCGAATGTGTTGCGAAGATCCAGTTGTTCTGCTGTTGTGTTTTTTCCCATACCATTTTGGTTGTTCTGTAAGTTACGTGACACGTCGTTGGTGTCTTGTTGGTAAACAGTTGAAACTCACATCGGTTGTTTACATCAAACACAGCTTGATGATCAAAGCATATGTATTTTTCGATGTGTATTGTACGGCAGCGGTGTAGATCATCTTGTGTAAGTCCCATGAATTGATCTCTGTGGTTGTTGACACCTATAATAGGTGTTTTTAGCTCGAACAATCTCCAACTAGTTGTGTTCCACACTGGAATTGGCACCATATTAAATAGCTCGAGTATCGATGTTGACACTAGGGGTAATATTACTCTGAATATCACATGAGTGTCGGTGGCTGTGCCTTCTGCTCGCATAATCCTGTATAGTTGAATTACATTAGATGATGTCACGGGTACCATTTGATCTGGTGGCAAATGATCCCGTATTTGATCCAACTGATCCCTTAATTGTTTAGGGGAGATCAACATTGGGCTTATTGTATGGTGGTGAACTCCAGTTAGTACGTCCACTATTTCGGATTGCATGCGCTGAAGAGATGCTGCTAGCAATGTCAATTGAGTTGTCAATGCCACGTAGTTTTCTGTGAGTCGTGCGCCAGTGTACTTTCCTCTGCTTTGGCTAATGGCGGCTACTTGTTGTTCAAGTAGTTTTAGACGTTTGTCCGATGTTGTCCTGGTTTTCTTAACAACGTTAATGGTTGAGTCAAGTACTGAGGTTTGGTTTCTCAGCAGTGTCAGTAGAAATTCCTCGTTCTTTTGCACCTTCTCTATGACCTTAGTCATTTTATTGGCATAGTCTGAGTCTAAGACTCCAAACAGACTGTTCGCAATATTACCCACTGCATCAAATGGGGAGCGGCGTTTCCGAGTATGTTGCATGAGACCGTTTGCCATTTGTAATTCATCATACAAGTGTCGATAGTGCTGTGATATTGCGTCACATGTGTGGTTGTTGTTTAATTCTGGGCATATGTACTGGAACTCCTTGATGCCTGAATTAAACGTGTTCATGTCTCTCCAGTATGGATCCAATTCATAGTAAATAACTATGGTCCAGTCGGATATTGCTCTCATCGTTGTACCAATTTTTTCATAATATACTCCTGGTTTCGTGTCGAACCTTGTCACCGATACTGACTGTGTAAGTACCAGAGGTAGCATTAGAAGCAGAATTAGCAAGGAGGAAGTTATGGTTGGTGACATTAACCGTCTCCGTTGAGCAGCCGGCGTATCCTTGTTATCCGTATCCTCTTCTTCCATAATAGGTCGTTTTTTGGCCGCTTCTTCCGGAAAGATCGGCGCCAGCCTGTTGATGGCGCGCTTGTAAATGCCTGAGGCCGTCTTTACGTCAACCACTCGTACATGGTTATCCATTCCTGGATATGTCTTTATAATGCGTCCCATAGGCCAGCTCATCACCGGAATGTTGTCTTCCTTGATAAGGACCAGCATGCCTTCCTTGATATTGGGATTAACGGTTTTCCACTTGTGCCTCGCTTGTAATTCTTGCAAGTATTCCTCTGACCATTGCTTCCAGAATCCTTGCTTAATTCTGGATACTAATTCCCAACGTTTCAGTAGGGATTTCTCTTCGCGATCGGCGTTGACATCGGGTGGAGCCGTTAGTGTTTCACCAATCAGGAAATGCGCTGGGGTGAGAGCTGTGGTGTCCGTAGGATCATTTGACATCGGGGTTATTGGGCGTGAATTCAAGATAGCTTCGATTTCGACGATCACCGTGTTAAGTTCTTCAAATGTAAGGGTCGCCGTGTTGGTTGTCGTTACCAACAGTCGCTTTGCCGACTTGACTGCAGCTTCCCATAGGCCTCCAAAGGATGGCGCTCGTGGCGGGATGAATTTGAAGGCAACTTGTTTCTTGTTGCAGTGATTAATGATCTCCGCTTGTGCCTTCTCCCCAAAAATTGTTGATTCCAGTTCCTTCAGCTGGTTGTTTGCTCCGACGAAGTTGGTTGCATTGTCACAATGAATTGTTTGACATTTGCCACGGCGACTTAAGAAGCGTCGCAACGCTCCCAAAAAGGCGTTTGTGGTCAGATCGCTTACCAGTTCAAGGTGAACCGCCTTTGTAGAGAAACAGCAGAATACGGCTATGTATGCCTTGTCTGGTCTTTTTCCTCGAAGTTTGTGGTGAATCCAGATTGGCCCGCAGTAATCTACGCCTGTTGTAAGAAATGGGCGTGTTGGTGTTACTCGATCGGCTGGCAAATTACCCATAATTTGGTTCATTAACTTGGGCCTTGCCTTGTTGCATGTCACGCAGTTGTGAATAATATTCCTTGACATCGTTTTGTCGTTGAGGATCCAATATTGTTGTCTAGCGGTTGCTCGTAAGGCTTGGGCACCGCAATGCATATTGTCCTCATGGAGATCTTTCAACAGCATTTTTACTATTGGATCATTGTAGGGCAGCAGAATCTGGTGCCTTGCATTGTAAGGGAGTGGGGCTTGATCCAATCGGCCACCAACTCGTATAAGTCCATCGGATCCTTGCAAGGGGGGACAGCGATGAAATGGAACTCCCTTTTTTCCACCATGTTGTGACGCTGCATCGTTTTTAGTTCAGCAGCAAATTCCACTTGTTGTATTGTCCGCAAAATTACGTTTCGAGCGTGATTCAATTCCTCGACGCTTAGAGTGACAGTTGCTGGTCTGTATTTTTTGTAGCAGAAGCGTAACATGTAAGCCACAATGCGTTGTAACTTGTGAAATGAATGGCTGTGTCTACAAGTGTACAATTCTTCACCTATTGTAGATGGAGATATTGCGAGACTTATATGTATCGTTTTCCTTTCCAGGTTGCTGGGGGTGATACTGGGTAGGGCTGACCATTTGTCTGGAGAGCCATGCAGAAATAGTGGTCCATACAACCATAAGTTGTGCTCATGTAGTTTTCGTGCCGATATTCCTCTTGAGAGTACATCTGCCGCATTGTTGGCCGATGATACATGCCGCCATTGAGTCTGGCTTGTCAAGGCCTGAATTTTCGCTATTCGGTTTGCCACAAATGTATGATATGTGGCGGCAGCTGCGTTGATCCATGAAAGGACAACCGTAGAATCTGACCAAAAGTATCCTGGCACTGTGTTGCTGTCGAGGCTTAGATCGCGTCGAACCCTTTCAGCAAGCTCTGCACCCAATAGTGCAGCACATAGCTCTAGTCGAGGGAGTGACTGTTTTGCTGTTGGAGCCACTCGAGACTTTGAACATAGTAGCCGAACAGATATTTGTTTGTTTCTGTACGTTGCGCGTACGTAAACTGCAGCGCCATATGCACGTTCCGACGCATCAACAAAGACGTGTAATTCTTTCGTTATCGGAGTCTTACCATCATAAACGTGCCTTGGGATTCGCATTGAGTTGAGGCTTTGCAACTCGTCTCGATACTCCTTCCAATCATTCTGAAGACTTGTAGGTAACTGTGCCAGCTCCGAGCAGACTGCACGTTTTGTAATGACTGTTGCTGCACTGCTGTGAGTTCGACCGCCAAGTTGATCCGTTTTGGGCGTCCAAATAAGGCCTAATGTTTTTACACTGTACTGTTCCAGTGTTTCTCCGAGCTGTACGTCGTTAACTGTGTCTTCTTTGGGAATTCCCTCCAATATTTGTTCACTGTTTGAACACCATTTTCGTAGCTTGAATCCCGATGGCTGAAGAATTTTGTTTAGTTCTTGTTGAACTTGTTTCGCTTCTGCGATTGTGTCGGTGCCGGTCAGGCAATCGTCTACATAAAAGTCACGTTGTAGTGCCTTTGCACCCATCTGTAGCCTTTCCATATGCTTATTAGCCAGAGTATCCAAACATTTTATTGCTAAAAATGGTGCGGATTTTGTGCCATATGTGACTGTTTTCAATCGGTAGTATTTAATTTCTTCCGACGAGTTGTTGCGCCATACAATCAGTTGATGAAACTGATTGTCCGGATTGATCCATACCTGACGATACATTTTTTCAATGTCAGCCGTAAACACATATCTATGTGTTCTGAATCGTAGTAGAATAGACATAAGATCGCTTTGAACCGTGGGGCCTGCATGCAGTATGTCATTCAGCGATTTTCCAGTAGATGTTTTGCACGATGCGTCGAAGACAACTCGTAATTTTGTTGTTGTGCTGTCAGGCTTCAACACGCAATGATGCGGAATCACGTAGTGATTTTTAGGAATCTGTTGCGGTGACACTTGTTTCATGTGTCCCAGCTTCTCATACTCCGCCATGAACGCTGCGTACTGCTTCCACGTGTCAGCGGAGGTTCTGCGCTCTAACGATAGAAACCGTTTGGTCGCAATCACCATGGACTCTCCCAGGGCTGAATAGTGTTCAGAAAATGGAAGTTGAACGATGAATCTGCCGTCCACCGCCACTTGTAAATGTTCTAAGAAGTGCCTTTCACAATGCGCTTCAATTGGTGTTCGGTGTTTTTCTGTTGTATCCAAGCTATCTAATGTCCAGAATCGTTCCATTAATGCATTTGTTTCCTCACTTGTTGCAACTGCGCAGATGGCTGACGACTTACTTGCAGCATTTACTTTTCCAGCAATGATCCACCCGAACTCGGTTTTTTGCATCATTGGACCAGACTGGAACATTTTGTGTTGTTGTGGGAGCAATATTGAAAAACAGTGCTCTGCTCCAATCAACATGTCGATTTTGCCTGGTCTGTTGAAGTTTGGATCCGCCAGTGGTAACTTGCTCGGCATGCCCCAATCGGCCGTGTTGTGTCATGACGCTTAAGTCCCAACATTGTCACAAGTCTTTCGGAAACAACGTTGATTTGTGATCCAGAGTCCAGTAGTGCCTTGAATGATGCTTGTTGTCCGTTAGTTGCTTGAACAGCTACCTTTGCTGTTGCAAGTAAGTTATAGTTGTGGTTGTTTGCGGATGCCACAACTTGTGATAATGGCTCTGCTGCTGCTGATGTGACAACATTTTCCAAATGCACTAGAGTGTGGTGCTTTTTGTTGCACTTAAAACAGCTGAAGTTGCTTGTGCATGCCTTTGTTTTATGGTCATTTTTAAAGCAGTTGACGCATAACCTTTGTCTTTGCACCCAATTTAAGCGCTCGCTGACAGATTTTGCGCGAAATTCGTCACATTTAGATAAATAATGACTTGTCTTTTTACAGAAAAGACATCCCTTTTGTGCACCTGAAGATGTTGCACATGTCGCGTTCTTTGACTCCTTTTTAAAGATTCCAGGTGCCTTTTTTCCAGTAGCCATGACCCGAACTCGCTGTTCGAGGAACTGGAGCATGGTGTCCAGTGGCTGGATTTCCTTTGTACTACCCAATGATTGCTCATAGAGTGTTTTGTTTGTGCCATCCAACTTGTTTCTGAGGATGGCAATGATGATTGGATCCCAAGTTGAGATGTCAATCCCGAGTCCCTTCAGTGAGGCTAATGACTCTATGGTGGTGATGTGGAGCTCCTTTAAGGACTTCACATCGTCGCTGCAGGTTTGTTGCAGTAAGAGGCGATTTAAAACCCTAGATGCGATGTCTCTAGGATTGTTGTAGGCATCTACTAAGATTTCCCATGCGTAGAGATAGTTCTCTTCCCTTAGATCGATGTGACGGATTAATCTTTCCGCTTCTCCGACTACGCTGGTTTTTAAATACCACATCTTGCGTATGGTTGGCATCTTTGTTTCATGTATCATACACGAAAACATATCGAAGAATTGCGTCCATTTAAGCGTATCACCATCAAATTTTGGAATGGAAATACGTGGTAAGTTGATGTTATCAGTGCACTCACTGCTTGAATTGCTGATAAGCGCATTCCGAACATCCGCCTCTGCCTTTAAATACTCGGTGGCATTGTAGCCGCTCTCTTCTGGGTCCTCAAATTCCTCGTATATTTGGAAATAGACCTCTTGAGTTTTTGCCCATAATGACTTAACGATGTCCGCATTGACAGGCTTGTGTTGCAGGGCGCGATTGATTGACGCAATCATCACCTTTTGCCGACGGCACAATGCAACTAGCTTGGCATCGACAATTCCTGCAGCAATGGCGGGTTTTGATTCCGTCCTATTGCTGGTAGACTGATCTGCAATATCAGCTTGTTCTTTGAAGTAAGTTCTGGTTTTTTGAACCAAATCGTGAACCTCTTCGGAGAACTTGTGGTATGGGTGAGACTCCTCTAACTTAGAGTTTTTGATCAAGACATTGTTGTTCTTGAAAATAGTCCACTTTTCCTCAAGGATTTTGGCCTTGGCTTGGTAGTAGCCAGGTTTAGCCTTCCGCTCGGCTGGGTCCTTTTTTGTGTTCTTTATAAGCCTTGATACCTCTTGGCTTATTTCTTCCTGCGCATCTAGGACCTCTTCCAATACGAGTGATTTCTCTGTGCTCATTTTGTCGCCTTGTTGACAATGACTAAGCTACCAGAATCACGTTTGTTATGTTGTTGTATATAGCTCTTTGATTACTCCCGACCCGGTGGAAGTGTTTTATTCGCTCGGCCTGAGCTGGATACGCTTCGATTCGCAACCGTGTGGTGTGGTCGAAGGAGTAGCGAGCTATATGTTGTAGAGAGGATCCTTCCTAGGAGTCCTTTGTCGGGGTCACCAAAATGTACCTGTAAAAGGTGTGTATGTATTGATAGCATCCAGTACAAACTGACTGCTTAATTCTTGTCGCAACTGGCACTTGTAACCAGGTGGACTGCGGAGAATAATGAATGTATCTTTGTAGGTTGTACTAAGAACACTGATTTTATTAACGAAAAGTAACAATATTTATAGGAAATAATAGCTTAGTTTTACAGTTTATTGGTGTCAATTAAAATTAGGTTATTGTGTACTCAGCAGTTACTTGCAATGCAGAATAGCATATTTAGCGACTACCGGGTTGGCTGACCGCTATTGTTGCGACATATTGCATGCATTGTGCAGTCAGCGATATTCTGTGTGTTCAGCATAATTTGGTGTTGCTTAAAGTTTTATTGGGTTAATAAATGTAGCGTATTGTGTATGGTCTTGACCTAGTTTTACATGTGTTAATAATTTGTGTGTCATTCTTACATAGCTATGTGCAGTTATTTGATATCTTATAATATAAATGTGTGCTGACTTGTTTATGACTTAACAATAATTTTCCCTGAATATGTCTAAGTTAACTGTATTAAAAACTGACATGAAAGTCTGACTGATCAAGATTTCTGTGAATTTTTCTGATTTCTGGAAATATTGTGTATTTGTTAAAAATTCTTTTTTTTTTTTTATTTAATTTCCCATTTTTTTGATATTAAGTGTTTGAGTGTAGTTTACATATGATTGGTTTACAGTAATTACCAATCATATGGTGTTAGTTAAAGCCTATCAGATGTTAGATATTCCAACTTGCACCTTGCGGTGCTACAAGTTGTTTTTTGGTAGGTATTAAAAATAAAGGCAAAGTGGAGTTTGGCATTTAGCAGCTCTTTTGCGTTACTGCGCTCTTTTGGCGAAGTTGTGCTGTGATGTCATCTATGCGCTGTTGACACCTTTGCTGTTCTTCCTTGTCTGCATACGTCTGCAGCATATCCCGCTCCAGTCGTCTCTGTTGCAGTAGTCTTTTGATTCTGCCTCCCCGTTTTGTCTTCTTTGGGGGCTTCTTGTTGTTCCTGGCCTTGTACTCAGCTATTGTGAGTGGCCGTGGTCCATCGGTTGGACACACCTCAAGCGCCTCTTTCAGCGTCGGTGCATCCCTTTGCTCGATAGGAGCAGCGTTGCTGAACGATAGGTCTTCGCTCATGGATGGTTAATCAACGGTGTTCCAACGTTGGCGCAACTGGCGGTCCTATGCCCTTCGCACTTGTTTTGTGTTGATGTCCTTGGCCCAGCTTGATGCGCTGGGCGGTGCCGGTGCTGGTCTTCGCACAGGCTAATTTTTGTTTTTGGTTGTCGTTGTTGTTGCTGATCATTGTTTTGTTTATGTTTGTATGTGCACACATTAATTTATTAATTTTTGCATATTTAAGTTTTATTTGCTTTTCATTTTGACGAACGCAATTTGTTTGTATTTAATTGTTTTTTATTTTGTAGTTGTTGTTTATATTTAAAATTTCAATTTGGATTAAATGTCATTTGAACATTTAACTGGTTCACTATGATTGACACATATTGTTGCATGTGTATATGTTTATTTGAGGCACGCACGAACACATTACGAGTCTTTGATTCGATTTAATTCAGTTTATGTTTTAATGTTTGTTTTGTTGTTGAGCTGAACACATAAAATTCTTGTTGCACAGTTGTAGTTTCATCTGTTTATTGTTGTTGCGCCATTTTATATTTTTTTTTTTTTTACATAGTTCTTTGGCTTCACTCAGTTAGTAGTTTTTGGTATTTTCCACACTTTTCACTGTTTTATAATTTCATTGCAAGTTTGTATTTAATTGTTTAAGTATTTTACTGTACTTGTTCTGCGATACGGATCGCTGTCACGGTCGCCATGAAATGATCGAAAGCCAAACTGTTCCGCTTCATGTTCATTTATTGAATGATTATTTGAATATTAATTCTAACTTAAAGCTGGCCACTGCTTCGGCAGAGAAGTCAGCGCGAGAGCCGTACATAGTTTTGTATATAATATAAAGAGAGAGTATACACATATGTATAGTAAATGGTCTAAGCGTGAGAACGCTGACGCGGCATCGTTGTGCGCGTTGCATTCTTACGCGATCATGTTACCAGCACTGGGTGCTTGGCTTATTGTTTATGCAACGACAAAGTGTCGTTGTTTGATTTAATGTTTAGACAACAACAAAGTGTTGCTGTTTATTACATTTTAATATATATGAATATATGTGTATACTACACTAATCTAGAGACTATGTTTTTTTTTCAATATATAGTCTTATCTACTACCTGATAGATACCGTTTGGATCAAGGATTCAAGAAAGAGTTAGCTTTCATGCCTGCAAAATTTACCTAATATTTGTTATATATTTGGGCTAAGGTCAATTTGTGCAATTAGGGTACTACGCACGTGTCCGAATAAGATTAGTGCCTACCTGTATGGGATATTACTACTTGTCCACCAGGGCAATTTCTATATATGGTGCGTATCAGGTAGTTTATTTGTATATCCTGTAACTGCACGTGAGTTTAGGGACCAGAATTTAACAAAGGGTTTCAGGCAAGCATAATTGAATGAAAAACAAAAATCATGCATCTTAACAATAAGGAACGAAACAATAACGATAAGAATGGGTTTTCACGGTTATGTGTCATAAATGGCCCAGAAATGCATGCAACACATTTTTTATACTCGATACCGAAGGTAAAGAGTATATTGGTTTTGTGCAATGTCCGTCATGGTGTCTGTCCGTCTGTCCGTCTGTCCGTCCGTATGGTTGCAAGTTTTTTCCACACCCTTCAAGCTAGAGACTTGAAACTTTCCAATTCTCTTTATCTATGGGATAGTAAATTAAAGTGTCAAGATGGGGGTTCTACGATAACGGGGATGCTGGCAAATCGATAAATTCGATAACTCAAAACCGATAAATCCACATATTTCGCACATCCTTACAGCTAGAAATACCAAATTTGGCAAGAAGATAGCTATTAGCAACCTTCAAAAAACTGCATCAAAAATTTTGGAGCCACGCCCCCCATTCCGCCCCCAGCCCCCCCGCATCTTAAAGTCAAAATAGCCCATATCTCCCACAGTTTTTGAGCTATAGCCACCAAATTTGGTGCCAAGATAGGTGATGATGACCCCCTTAAAACTGCACCAAAAGTTTGGATGCCACGCCCACCGATACTGCCCAAGCCGCCCCCATCCACCCCAACGCTTCGTCAAAAACGGGAATGCGTGTATCTTCCAGAGTTGTGGAGCTAGAGCCTCCAAATTTGGTGGGAAGATAGCTGTTAACGACTCCCAAAAAACTGCATCAAAGTTTTGGAGCCACGCCCACCCATTACGCCCCCAGCCCCCCGCATTTTGAAATCAGAAATGGCTATATCTCCTACAGTTTTTGAGCTATAGCCACCAAAATTGGTGCCAAGATAGGTGATAATGACCCCCTAAAAACTGCACCAAAAGTTTGGATGCCACGCCCACCGATACTGCCCTAGCCGCCCCCATATACCCCAACGCTTCGTCAAAAACGGGAATGCGTGTATTTTCCAGAGTTGAGGAGCTAGAGCCTCCAAATTTGGTAGGAAGATAGCTGGTAACGACCCCCAAAAAACTGCATCAAAGTTTTGGAGCCACGCCCACCCATACCGCCCCCCTTTCCCCACTTTCTACAATTTTCGAGCTAGAGTCACCAAATTTGGTATGAAGATAGCAATTGACATTCCACAAAGATCTGCATCACAAATTTGGATGCCACGCCCACCCATACCACCCCCAGCCCCCCCCTTTCCCCACATTTTACAAATTTCGAGCTAGAGTCACCAAATTAGGGATAAAGATAGCAATTGATATTTCACAAAGATCTGCATCAAAAATTTGGATGCCACGCCCACCCATACCGCCCCCAGCCCCCCTTTCCCACTTTTTACAAACTTCGAGCTAGAGTCACCAAATTTTGTATGTAGATAGCAATTGACATTCCACATAGATCTGCATCAAAAATTTGGATGCCTCGAACACCCATACCGCCCCCAGCCCCCCTTTCCACACTTATTACAAATTTCGAGCTAGAGTCACCAAATTTGGTATGAAGATAGCAATTGACATTTCACAAAGATCTGCAACAAAAATTTTGATGCCACAACTACCCATACCGCCCCCAGCCCCCCCCTTTCCCTACATTTTACAAACTTTGAGCTAGAGTCACCAAATTTGGAAGGAATATAGCTGGTGGCATCCCCATCTGCATCGGAGAATCTTTAAGGCTGCGTACACCCCTGCCGCATCCGTACCCCTTTGCAATCAGGCCTCTTTTTACCGGTTTTAATACTGGTATCGAGTATGCCGCAGTCGGTTGCGTCCGACTGCAACGTTTCCACTTGTTTTCCTATGACTTTTTTCACTTTTCTTAAGTTAAAAAAAAGGGACAAAAACGGGCCGCTGAAACTTTTTGCATTAGATAAAGGAATAATCAAAGAAATTATTTTGAAAATATGGCTGAGGTAAAAAATTGTAATTTTTTTAATTTTCCATCAAAGTTGAGAAATAGTGAATAAGTGGATAGTTGGTAAATATTGAATTGCCTGGCCAAACGCAAAACAAACAGTACAATTTTTTTATATTCTTTTTTTAATAAATAGATCTATCAATAGAACCAAAAATAATGACGATCCGTACCTTAGTTTTTGAGATATTGTATCTCAAAGCCGACCAATTAACCTTAAAATTGTGATTTTTATGTAAAGGTCCGTATCCAGTACAGCGAAAAAAAAATTTTTCATACAAAATCGTCGAAGCAGGAATTGTTTTTATTTTTTTGGCTGCGTGTGTTCTCGGTATCCAGTAACGTAGCAAAAATACTAAACTGCTTATCGATAGTATCGATGTATTTAATATGTACACACTGGCGCTGGGCGCAGGAAATACCAAATCATATATCTTTTTGTGCCCAGGCCAGCAACCAACATTTATAAAACTATAAGTTGACAATAATAATGGAAAGGAAAACTGAAAAACGGGTTTAACAATATTGGTACTGCAACAACATATGATACCAATAACGGAATAAGCATATTCGCACTAATCATCTTTTCTTTTTATACTCGATACCGAAGGTAAAGAGTATATTGAGTTTGTGCAATGTCCGTCATGGTGTCCGTCCGTCTGTCCGTCTGTATGTGTCCAATTTTTTTCCACACCCTTCAAGCTAGAGACTTGAAACTTTCCAATTCTCTTTATCTATGGGATAGTAAATTAAAGTGTCAAGATGGGGGTTCTACGATAACTGATGGGCTGGCAAATCGATAAATTCGATAACTCAAAACCGATAAATCCACATATTTCGCACATCCTTACAGCTAGAACTACCAAATTTGGTGAGAAGATAGCTACTAGCAACCCCCAAAAAACTGCATCAAAAATTTTGGAGCCACGCCCCCCATTCCGCCCCCAGCCCCCCACATTTTGAAAACAGAAAAGCCAATATCTCCCACAGTTTTTGAGCTATAGCCACCAAATTTGGTGCCAAGATAGGTGATGATAACCCCCCAAAAACTGCATTAAAAGATTGGATGCCACGCCCACCAATACTGCCCTAGCCGCCCCCATCCGCCCCAACGCTTCGTCAAAAACGGGAATGCGTGTATCTTCTAGAGTTGTGATGCTAGAGCCACCAAATTTGGTAGGAGAATAACTGGCAACGACCCCCAAAAATCTGCATCAAAGTTTTGGAGCCACGCCCACCCATTCCGCCCCCAGCCCCCCCGCATTTTGAAATAAGAAATGGCTATATCTCCCACAGTTTTTAAGCTATAGCCACCAAATTTGGTGCCAAGATAGGTGATGATGACCCCCAAAAAACTGCATCAAAAGTTTGGATGCCACGCTCACCGATACTGCCCTAGCCGCCCCCATCCACCCCAACGCTTCGTCAAAAACGGGAATGCGTGTATCTTCGAGAGTAGTCGAGCTAGAACCACCAAATTTGGTAGGAAGATAGGTGGCAACGACCCCCAAAAATCGGCATCAAAGTTTTGGAGCCAAGCCCTCCATTTCGCCCCCCTTTCCCCACCTTTTACAAACTTTGAGCTAGAGTCACCAAATTTGGTATGAAGATAGCAATTGACATTTCACAAAGATCTGCATCAAAAATTTTGATGCCTCAACTACCCATACTGCCCCCAGCCCCCCTTTCCCCACCTTTTACAAACTTTGAGCTAGTCACCAAATTTGCAACGAAGACAGCTTGTGGCATCCCCATCTGCATCGGAAAATCTTTAAGGCAGCGTACACCCCTGCCGCATCCGTAACCCTCTGCAATCAGGCCTCTTTTTACCGGTTTAAATACTGGTATCGAGTATGCCGCAGTCGGTTGCGTCCGACTGTCACGTTTCCACTTGTTTATTTTGTGTTTGTGGGTTTGTTTACTTATTAAATTTGATGCCTCAGTGTGACCATGTATCTCTTAAGCTATATAAGGCAAAATGCCATATTTTTACCACAAATTAGTGGACTATGGTCACACTATAAAATCTTGTGCCCACGCTTCCAAAATATATCACAAATTCCTGCCAGGAAATTTTTATTGTACTGGAACCGGACCTTAACACAAAAAATCAGACAACTTTGAAAAGCTATATCTTCTAAACAAAAAATCCGGTTACATTAAGGATTGCAGATTTGAAATCGCTGGAAAGTTTCCTATAAAGTAGGTTCATTCAATATTTTTTAGAGGCATATGCAATTTTTGATTTTTGACACTTGACTTGTTCTACGGGCGCCACTGTGCGAAGCTTCGGCTGTGGACTTGAACCTTGACATTAACTTGGACACTGTCGAAAATGTTAAACAACGCTGGAGGAGCCTACTCAGAAAACATTAAAAAGAACTCGATCGTTCTTGCCATCATTTGAAGATGGAGCATCTATACCTTTGCCGTCTTCTGGTGGCTTCAATGGTTTGGGTAAGCGGCGCTAAACCGTAAAATCATATTCAACTTATTTATTTATTTGTATAGGCATTGAATCAATTTTGAAAGATCGAATCAAAATTATATGGCGAAAGCAATCGATGCAGATGCATATCAATGACATAGCCTTTCAGGGAGACTCAAAGCTGCCAGCTTATATAATGGATCTCGAAACTCCATTACAGATCTTTTGTTACTTTTTCAATACAAATATCATGAATATGATTGTGGAGGAGACTATTCGCGCAGCTTTCACAGCTAACATTGCTAATCAATTCAAAACGACCATTGACGAAATTTATAATTACATTGGGATATTGATATATATGTCAATCTATCGTTACCCGAATTTGAAAAGCTACTGGGGAACAAATGAGTTTGAACCCATGCGATACTGCATGACACGAAGCTAATTCGAACTGATTAAACAATATTTCTCAATGCGTGATGAAAGCAAACGTATCAAAAAAGGCGAACCTGGATATGATCCCCTGTTCCGTATGCGTGACTTTGTAGACTTTCTTAACCAAAGGTTTGACTCCATCCCAAAGCAAGCACGTCTTTGTGTCAACGAACAGATGTGTAGCACAAAAATGAAGCACCACTTGCGGCAATATATGCCTAATAAGCCCCACAAATGGGGTATAAAGTTATTCGTACTGTGCGATTCTTTTGGATATGCTTACCGCTTTGAGGTCTACACTGGCGCAGGTGATAATGCAATCCTGCCTGGTCACCCAGATCTTGGTGCTGTGGCTAACATTGTTGTACGTTTAATGCCCTGATTCCACTAGGCTGCATTCTTCATTAACAGCAAGTCCAATTGGTTTCGGCATTCTTTTTTAACAGGGTTTGCTAAGTGATAGCTGACAACTGTTTGTGTATTATACGTTTATATTTAATTGGAAGCAAATATAAGCTCGAACACAAATAAAATTAGTGAATCCAAAAAAGCAAAAATTATTGCTTTAATTTGTGCGCAAAACGCAAACATGGTTTAGAGAATATCCTAGTTTGTTTATACATGCACTTGATGACAAGCTGTTTTACTCAAATTGGCACTGTTTAGGCCAAGTATCGATTACCAATTTCATAGTATCGACTATGTTAAAATTCTGTTCAGTGCTCTGTAATGTTAACTTCTGACATTCCCACTTGGTCGGTTTTCAACCAACTGGGAATACAGCCAACCAACGGGGAATATTTGAACAAGATTCCCATTGTACAAATGGGAATCCAATACAAAAGAATGCAGCATTCCCGAGTTCCAATTACATACTTGCATTCTGCTTGTAGTGGAATCAAGGCATAACAAATACGGTAAATACTTTCAAGCACCACACAATTTATTTCGACAATTTTTACACGTCATTACCTTTGATGGTCTATCTGCTTACCAAAGGTATTTATAGCCTTGGCACTGTGCGTGAAAATCGTATCCCGAATTGTAAGCTGCCCAATGATAGATCCATTAAAAAGGAGACTATAGGATTTTCGGATGAGTATGTGGGCACAACTTATGCTGTCCAAGTAAGCAATGTGTTGTGGAAAGACAACAAAGTCGTCCGCTTGCTGTCCACCTATGTTGGAGTCAAGCCATTTATAACGAACAGTTCGCATGATGGAGTATCAAAGATTGCTAGATACGAAAGAAAATCTAAGCAGTACTTAGACATTGATTGTCCGCAAGTTTTTCGCGAATACAACGCCCATATGGGCGGCGTAGATCTAATGGATGGACTTATGGGCCGTTACCACATTAGAGCCAAAACTCAGGATTGCGCAACCCGAATATTTTATCATTGATATGGCAGCAACAAACGCTTTTATTTTATATCAGCGTATATTCAAAGAAAAATAGGAAACTGGAAAAGCGAGCAAGACGCTCGAACTCCCCGAAGTTCGGGAAGCGATTGCAGCTGGATTGGTAGCACTTAAAAACAAGCAAATGCAAGGTCGCCCACGCAGTGCTCAATAGACAACACGGTCTTCCAACCAGCTTTAAAGCGTGGTGAAAAATGTAAACATCCCACTTCAGATTTGCGGCATGACCAGCCTTATCATTTTCCTCGTTGGTTGGGTCGAGATAGTGGGCGAAAGTGGTGCAAACACTGCAAAGCTTCACAAACTCAGTGTATATGCTCCAAATGTAATTTGCACTTATGCTGCACAGCTAACAAAAATAGTTTTTACGAAAATTACAATAAAACATAACTTCTTTCTCAGTTACGCATTAACGATTTTTTTCCCCAAGCCCCAAAAGTGCCTTGAGGCACTTATTCATTCTTTCTCACTGTTGAGCTATTGAGCTTTTTCAATAGCTATCGAATTTCCGAAATGTCACTCAACAAATTATAAATGCTGTGAGATTTGCATTGATGAGTATAATATATTTTAATTTGCCTTCGTGGCCGAACTTAAATTTATTTACAAATTTTTAAAGTTGTGTATTGCAACTAACCCCGATTTGGGCTGTGCAATAATTAGCGATTTTTTCGTTTGTCGCGAAACAGACAAACGACCGAAGTTGAGCTACCGACGAATTTGATAGAACTGAACGGCTGCAGAACTGCAGCAGCGGCTTGCACTCAGCTGAAGGCCAAGGGCAAACAATAGAAAATGTAATAAACGAAATATAAGACCTAATGTAAAACAATAGTTGGACTTTACGTTAAGCTGCTCTTCTGCTGCGCAGAGCATGATAGGTTATAGCGATAAGAGAAAAGAGAGTTATGGTTCTGTTGATGCTGGTTTTGGTTTAGTTAACTGCGTTGTGACGAGTCACATTTGTATGTTAATATGTTAATAGGCATAAGTAGGAATAGTAAGGGTCAGGAAGACATATGTATATATTTTCTTAGTAACTAGCAAAAAGGGTCATGAAGACATATGTAGATATTTTCTCGTTCTAGGTCTAAGGGTCATGGAGACTTACATTTTTTGACATATCATTAGTAGAATTAAGTGTTATAGTATTATGAAGTCACACATGTTCTAAAATTGATTTCACCCTTTCATCGTCATCGATTTGAGTGGCTGTTTAAGTTAAGTTAAGTTACCGACGGCAGCGGAGCAGCAGAGAGGGCACGAGCCAACAGCAGAGAGAGAAAACAACAGCGGCCGAAGCCTGGCGCGCATATCAAACGCCGGCAGCAGAAAAGAAAACAACAACAGAACAGCAGAGAAAACACCGGCAGCAGAGAAGAATAATAACAACAGCAGAGGCCTGGAGCGCATACCAAACGCCGGCAGCAGAGAAGAATAACAACAGCAGCAGAGGCCTGGCGTGCATACCAAACGCCGGCAGCAGAAAAGAATAACAACAGCAGCAGATGCCTGGCGCGCATACCAAACGCCGGCAGCAGAGAGGGACAACAGTAGCAGTGGCTTGGCACGAGCCTAGCCAACGCCGCAGCAGAGGCCTGGCACGAGCCGAAAGCGTGGGCAGCGACGCCCGCAACTGCCAGCGCAGCCGAGAGCGAAGTGCAGCGAAGGGCTACGATCGCCTCAACGAGCAAAGGCCGAGATTAGTTACGCTGGGGCCAAGCAAGGGTCAAGTCGCGATCGCTGCGAGAATGCGCAATTGGCAACGAGCAGAGGAACCCAGAACATAGAGCCAGCAAGGACAAAACACCAACGCAGCCGAGGATCCCCACGACGACAAACACACAGGCCGCCAAGGAAACAACACAACAAATTTTCATACGAGGAGTCATGGTAAGCGACGCTGCGGTGGCCAAATATTCTTTTGTAAGACTAGTTTGGTGCGAGTAGGCAGGTTACATAGGGTAGCATTCGTAAGCGATAAAAGAGAATAACATTATAACGAAATGAAAGTGGAATGAGGTGCTATTAATTGGTGAACTGAAAGTTGCAAAGATTCCGGAAATCAGTGCAAAGTGCGAACGGTACGTGTGGTAGCCCACCGTTTGAGACTCCGTTGGCAGATCGCTTGGTTAATACCGCGCCGGCCCACGCACTCTCAAACGGCGCATGCCTGTCTCTGAACTTGGTGCAGCCTAGGTAATACCAGGGGCATTCGAGCCGGAGCAGACAGGGGTCGTTACACTGTCAGAAGGCGTTGTCACTCACCACCGGAAGAACCGGTGTCGTTTTCAGGTCTGTCCCGTTCTACGAAACTCGCCAAGACTTTTTCTAAACGCGGCGTTTTTCTTACATATATCCACAATCCAACAGTCCCGGCACTATACAAATTTCTTTTAGGGTGGCCCTGGAGGGACTGAGCTACTTCAGCCTTTGAAAAGCTACCTTGCAAGTGGCGCCCGAGCAGGGACCCTGGGATTGTTAGTTAACTAGATTTTGGAAGGATTAAGTCGAAATAGTGTAAAGAGCTAGAGTGAAGAAAAGGGTGGTGATTTTTCATTAGGGATTTCAGCCGTGGTGGTCTTACAGGGGTGCGGGCATAACGGCAATAAGCCGCGGTCCGATTGGGCTGTCGGCATAGCGTGGTTGCGAAAGGCGCTTATATATAAATGCGCACTAATGTTCTATGTTTTTGTCTGATGTCGTTTTGGGTTATGCAGCTGAACACGCTGGCACGTAGGTACAGTTTTAAGTACTACGCATTTACATACAGCGTGCGCAGTTTCGGTTTCTTGTCGAGCTTTGGTTTGTTGGTTACATGCACACATGTGTATTAGGTTTTAAATGCCGGCACATGGGCACAGTTTTTCAAACACTGATGTACCTACAGACGCATATGTACAGTTCGACAAGCATTGGTCCAGGGTTTGTTTTGCACGCTGATGCATGCACTTTTTGTAGATTGCCCAGCTTTTCAGGCGCAGATAAATACTCAAACACGTGGGTACAGTTTGAGAGGCATTGCTCGAAAATTATGTTCGTTTCCGGTTTGCCCAAGGTGCTAGGTTTTACAGCTATTTTTTTTCACGGGTAAAGGGTAGAGGTTCGCAGGGTCTACAGAGTAACAATTTCGGAGCTACGACGAGGAGCAGAGAAAGCAAGCAGAAGAGAGGTTTTGTGGGCGTCGCATCCACGAATGTCGAGCGAGAGAGAGGCGGGCAGCGCAGCGCTCGTGACCCAGAGTCAACCCAGAGTCATTCAACAGTGAACATCGTGTAATAAATATTATTTCGAGATTTATTAACAACAGAGGGGGCAACCAGAACCAGACACAGGATACCACTAGTATACACCAAGGATACTAGTACACAAGGACAAGGCACAGGATACCACTAGTTTACAACAAGGATACTAATACACAAGGACAAGGCACAGGATACCAGTAGTATACAACAAGGATACTAGCAAACTAGGACAAGGCACAGGATATCAGAAGTATACAACAAGGATACTAGCAAACCAGGACAAGGCACAGGATATCCCTAGTATACAACAAGCAAAGCACAGGATTGAGGACACGAAGCAAAGGCTACGTATAGAAACATGGTTGGAGTAGCGTGGATCTCGTACCGGCGCAAGGCAGAGCTGGAAGCTTTTGCTGACGAGTTCGGGTTTGAACGTGAAGGCACCGTGGAGGAACTCCGAGGCCGCATATCTGCCTTTGTGAGCCACGGGGGCCACTCGACTACCATCCAGGCTCGCTTAGAAGAACTGGAGGCCACCTTTGGAAGAGCACGGACGCCCGACCCTAAGTCAGGGGCCCAACAGCGATCGCGGAGCCCATCGCCTACTATGAGTGGAAACGAAGACTAAGCAGAGAGAATCACACTAGGAGACCCAGCTAGCCCAGGTATGCAGTACCTAAGCATAACGGTGCCTGGCCAACAGGAGCGCGGGTCACGAGCAAACGAAAGGGGCATGCTACAGAACCAACGCAACGTCTCCGCATCTAAGGGCGTAGAGCGCTTGTAACGCTGGGGCGTCACTTTCGGCGGCGCAACCGATCCCTTGCGATTCATCGAGCGTTTGGAGGAACGAGCAGTATCTCACCGAGTTGACACCCGAAGCTTGGCCTAAGGAGTACCAGAACTGCTGAAGGGTACCGCCGAGGACTGGTTCCGCACGAGTCACCAGCAGGGTGAGCCATGGAACGTGTTCCGTAAGGAATTTTTGGATTTCTTCCTACCCCCGCGGTACTACCAGAGACTGGAGGACGAGATCAGGATGCGCTACCAGAGGCAAGATGAGGGATACAAGCAGTATCTCGTGGACATCCGCCTCATGATGAACCGCGCCGGGTACTCGGAAGCGCAGGAATTAGAGCGAGTGTACGAATACCTTCTTCCAGAATACCAGATGTACGTGCGACGCATGGATTTCCGCACCTTCAAGCAACTAACGCAGCTGGTGATCAACTTCGAAGTCACCCGGGAACGAGAGCAGCAACGTCAGGCTTGGAACAAGACCGGATCAGCAGCCGGGCCAAAGCGGGAAACTGGAGCAACAAGCCCTAAGCCTGGCGCCCAGTGGACAGCATCGCAGTCGACAGTGGTCCCAAACGTGGGAAATAATGGAAGTAAGCAAAACAATGCTAACAGCGAGCAACCGGTGGACACGCGCAATGCGTGCTGCAACTGCGGAGTACATGGACACTTTGCTCGAAAATGTCGTGGAACTCGCATTCTATTCTGCTGGAATTGTGGTCGCCGATGAGTGAGGACTATCGACTGTTGCCAGGCCAAGGAGACGGGAAACGCCCAGCGCCCTTCATCAAACATAGGACAGATGGGACGGCGGACGAGAGGAAGCGATGTCGCTCAGCAGGCGGCACAGCAAGCTATTGCCCCAACGAAAACCCCCAAGGACAACGCCTGTATCCGCGAGGCAGTTGTCACAACAGCAGAGGAAACAAAGACGAGCACGACCGGTGCCTGCATTTGCGAGGCGACCGACAAACAGGGAACAACAGAGGCAACGAAAACAACCAAGGACAACGCCTACATCTGCGAGGCGGTTGTCACAACAGCAGAGGAAACAAAGACGAGCAAGATCGGCGCCTGCATCCGTGAGGCGACCGACAAACAGAGAACAACAGAGGCAACGAAGACCAGCAAAGGCGACGGTTACATCCACAAGGCGGTTGTCAAACCAACAAAGACAACGGGGCTAAGCAAGAACGGCGCCTGCATTCGCGAGGCGACCAACACTATGACAGACAAGCCAGCCACGACAAACCAGACTCGAGATGATACCAGCACCTGCAACTGCGTGATAGCCGGCGGGTCACCGACACCAGCAGCACGAGACAAGACTTGGGGAGGCGTTCTTGGCCTAGCACTGCCGAGAGCTACCCAAAGGAATCCGTTTCGCAGCGAATCAGGAGACCAGAAGACCGAGGCGGAACTAGTATCACTTGCGATACTAGCCAGCATCACAGACGCAACTTTAGCAGAAGGAAGTGCAAGCCCAGCAGAGCCAATAGAACCATGGGTACAGGATTTCTGGACAAAGAACTGGCAAAATTCGACGGCATGACCGGCGTGTCCAACATCACGGAGCATGTGATAGTGATGCGCGGCGATCGCCCGATCAAACAGCGATACTATCCGCGAAATCCAGCAATGCAAGCAATCATCCATGCGCAAGCGGACGAGTTGTTAAGGGATGGATGCATCGAGCCTTCCAAAAGCCCACACAGTGCCCCGATTGTGTTGGTGGGCAAGAAGAATGGAGAAACTCGCAGGTGTGTGAACTTTTGCCAACTCAACGCAAGATCAGTACCGGATGCATACCCCCTGCCGCGGATAAATTCCATCTTAGAGAGGTTGCGGAACGCTAAGTATATTAGCATACTGGACTTAAAAAGCGGGTATTGGCAGATACCCATGGCCAAGGCAAGTCGGGAATGCACTGCGTTCACCGTACCAGGACGAGGGCTTTTCCAATGGCGAGTCATGCCATTTGGACTCCACTCGGCGCCCGCCACATTCCAGCGAGCACTCGACAGCGTCATCGGTGTGGACATGGAACCACGCATTCTCATATCTCGATGATATCATCAGCATCGGGGCGTCACTGGAGGAACACGTCGAGAACCTCATATAAAGCGGGTCATAGCGCCAATCGAATGGCGAGCGGATACACCACTCCGGCTCATTCCCCAGTCGCTTCTGGAGATGATAAATACCAGCCAGTGGCAAGGCAGATGGCAACGACGATTTGCTATGGAGCTACCAGAAGGCCTCTTCCGGGTCACAATCGCCCCGGCCGGAGGAGTTTCCATCCGCTTTCGCCCCATGAAGTAAGGGGGGGGTGTGAGACTGTTTAGGCGTATATACATTTAAGTCACAACCCACATAAATGACACACAGCAATAAGCACAATTTAACTATGTCAAATACTGACCTATGTTTTTATATATACATTTAAGTTACAGCACACACAGTATATGACAGACAATTATAATTTAAAGAGGTCAATAAAATGCAAAGCCATACGTATTATTGTCTTAACTACAAAAACTGCTGATCACAGCGAAACCGACACATATAACTAGTTACCAAAACAGCGGTCATTCAACGCGGAAATTGCCAATATGCAATTCTGCATTGGCAAGCAATTGCTGCGTTTACAATAACCCAATTTATATTGATATTACACTTATGCAAACTAAGCTATTTTTTCCTATAAATATTGTTACTTTCATGAATAAAAGATCAGTTATTTACTTTGTACCAACAAACCAAGTATTTAACTCATCATCAAGGAATTCCCCCTCCGTAGTCCACCTAGTTACAAGTGCTAGTTGCGACGCCTTTTTAGCAGTCAGTTTATGTACTGAATGCTTACAAAACAAATATATACACAAACATTTTGGTGACCCCGACAAAGGACTCCCAGGAAGGATCCTGTCTACAACATATAGCTCGCTACTCCTTCGACCACACCACACGGTTGCGAATAGAAGCATAATCCAGCTCAGGCCGAGCGAATAAAACACTTCCACCGGGTCGGCAGTAATCAAAGAGCTATAAACAACAACAAAACAACCGTGATTCTGGTAGCTTAATCATTGTCAACAAATGAGCACAGAGAAATCACTCTTGTTGGAAGATGTCCTGGACAATCAGGAAGAAATAAGCCAGGAAATATCAAGGCTTATAAAGAACACAAAAAAGGACCCGGCAGATCGGAAGGCAAAACCTGGCTACTACCAAGCCAAGGCCACAATCTTAGAGGAAAAGTGGACTATTTTCAAGACAAACAATGTCTTGATCAAAAACTCTAACTTAGAGGAGTCTCACCCTTATCACAAGTTCTTCGAGGAAGTTCACGATTTGTGTAAAAAAAATTAAAACTTACTTAAAAGAACAAGCTGATATTGCAGATCATGCCAAGCTAGTTGCATTGTGCCGTCGGCAAAAGGCGATGATTGAGTCAATAAATCGCGCCATTCAACACAAGCCCCTTAATGCAGAAATTGTAAACTCATTATGGGCAAAACTTCAAGAGGTCCACTTCCAAATATACGAGGAGCTTGAGGACCCGGAGGAAGCAGGCTATGACGCCACTGACTATCTCAAAGCAGAAGCTGAGGTTAGGAACGTACTGACAGACAAGTCAAATAGATAACATTAACTTGCCACGCATCTCCATTCCAAAGTTTGATGGTGATATATTCAAGTGGTCTTAGTTCTTTGATATGTTCTCATGTATGATACATGAAACTAGAATGCCAACCATACGCAAAATGTGGTACCTCAAGACCAGCGTAATCGGAGAGGCGGAAAGACTAATCCGTCACATTGATCTCAAGGAGGAAAATTACCTCTTCGCATGGGAAATCTTAGTTGATGCGTACAATAATCCTAGAGATATTGCTTCTAGGATATTGAATCGTCTTCTGCTGCAACAAACCTGCAGCGACGATGTGAAGTCTTTAAAAGAACTGCACATCACAACAGTTGAGTCATTAGCTTCGTTAAAGGGACTCGGGATTGACATCTCAACTTGGGATCCAATCATCATTGCCATCCTTAGGAACAAACTGGATGGCACAAACAAAACCCTATATGAACAATCATTGGGTAATACAAAGGAAATCCAGCCACTGGACACCATGCTCCAGTTCCTCGAACAGCGAGTTCGAGTGATGGCTACTGGAAAAAGGGCATCTGCGACTTATAAGAAGGAGCCTAAAAATACAACATGTGCCTCGTCTTCAAGTGCACCCAAAGGATGTCTTTATTGTAAAAAAGACAGGTCACTATTTATCCAAATGTGACGACTTTCGCGCTAAAACAGTTAGCGAACGTCTTAATTGGGTGCAACGACAAAAGTTATGCGTCAACTGTTTTAAAAATGACCATTAGACGAATGCTTGCCTTAGCAAGTTCAGTTGTTTTAAATGCAACAAGAAACACCACACTGTGCTACATTTGGAGAACGCTATCGCTTCAGCAGCAGAGCCACACGCACAAGTTGTGGCATCCGCTAACAACCAAAATTACAATTTACTTGCAACAGCCAAGGTAGTTGTACAAGCAAATAATGGGCAGCAGGCAACATTCAAGGCACTCCTGGACTCTGGATCACAGATCTACGTAATTTCTGAAAGGCTAGTGACAATGCTGGCACTAAAACGTCATGACAGGACTCTCTGGATTGAAGGCATCGGAGGAAATACAATCGATCTGTTGATTGGAGCAGAGCATTATTACTCAATACTGCTCCCTCAGCAACACAGAATATTACATTCCGGACCAATTATGCAAAAGACCGAATTCGGTTGGATTGTTGCAGGAAAGGTTAAGGCAGCAAATGAATCATCAGTCATTTGTGCGGCAGCAACTAATGAGGAGACTAATGAACTTTTAGAGCGATTTTGGACGCTGGACAACATGGAAACAGCAGAGAGGCATCGAACACCTGTTGAGGTCCATTGCGAAAAGCATTTCTTGGAGAATTTGCAGTTAGCAGTGGACGGCCGACTCATTGTGAAGCTTCCATTTACTGAACACTATTCAGCCCTGGGAGATTCCATGGAGATTGCGACAAAACGATTTTTATCTTTAGAGCGCAGAGCTTCTGCAGATACGTGGAAGCAATATGCAGCGTTCATGTCGGAATATGAGGATCTAGGACACATGAAAGAAGTTTCACTACAACAGATTCCCAAAAGTCATTACTTCATCCCTCATCATTGTGTGCAAAAACCAGATAGCAGCACCACGAAGCTACGAGTAGTTTTTGATGCATCCTGCAAGACGTCGACAGGAAAGTCACTTAACGACATATTGCAAGGACCCACTGTGTAAAGTGGCCTTATGTCAATCTTGTTAAGATTCAGAACACACAAATATGTGTTCACTGCGGACATTGAAAAAATGTACCGCCAGATTTGGATCAATCCAGAGAACCAATTTCACCAGATGATTGTTTGGAGAAACAATCCTAAGGAGCAGCTAAGGTACTATAGACTAAATACAGTTACATACGGCACGGCCTCAGCTCCATTTTTAGCAACAAAGTGTCTGAATCACTTGGGCACAACACATATGGACAAATCACCAGTAGGAGCCACTGCATTAGTAGATGACTTCTACGTAGATGACTGCCTCACAGGAGCAGACTCAGTCCAAGAAGCGGTCCAAATTCGAGAAGAGTTAGTAAAGATCCTGTGTCCCTATGGATTCAACTTACGAAAATGGTGCGCGAACAACGAGCAACTGTTGCAAGGGATACATAAGGACAACATTGCAAGCGAAGTAAACTTCGAGGACACAGTGAACAGTTACAGGATCAAGACATTGGGTCTCATTTGGATGCCCAAAGGAGACCAACTCTGTGGCCGCGCTCAGAGCAGCACAGCTACGAAAATAACTAAACGTGTCGTTTTCTCTGAGCTGGCACAAGTCTTCGACCCCCTAGGCTTGTTCGCTCCCGTTGTAGTGAAAGCCAAAATCTTCATGCAACGACTCTGGGAAGACAAATTCGACTAGGATGACGAATTACCCACATCCCTTCAGAACGACTGGAAGGACTATCGAGAGGACTTGAAGAGCCTAAATTCGATGCAAATTCCCCGACATTTATACGACGGAAAGGTTCCAGTCACAAAGGAACTGCACACATTTGTGGATGCATCGGAACGCGCATATGGCGCAGCAATATACGTTCGCGCAACGTACAAGAATAAACAAATTTCTGTGCGGTTGCTATGCTCAAAATCTCGAGTAGACCCAACGGCAAAGCAGTCACTCCCGCGACTAGAACTTTGTGCTGCACTATTGGGTGCTGAGCTCGCGGACACAATTCGACGGGACCTCAACTTGAACTCCAACACAGTACCAGGATACTTTTGGTCAGATTCTACGGTCGTCTTGTCATTGATCAATGCAGCTGCCTCCACATTCCATACATTTGTGGCCAACCGGATAGCTAAGATCCAAGCACTAACAAGCCAAAATCAATGGCGTCATGTGTCATCCGCTAACAACGCAGCAGATGTTCTTTCAAAAGGAATATCTGCACGTAGATTACCTGAGCATAATCTATGGCTATATGGACCACTGTTCCTGCATGGGTCTCCAGATAAATGGGCAGCCATACCCAACATCATTCCGAGCAACCTGAAAAGGAAAACAAAACATATAAGCCTGGCAATATCCCCATCTACAAGGTGAAGAATTGTACACTTGCAGACACAGTCATTCGTTCCACAAGTTACAACGCATTGTGGCTTACATGTTACGCTTCTGCTACAACAAACAGAGATTAGCAACTGTCACTCTAAGCGTCGAGGAATTGAATTACGCTCGCAACGTAATTTTGCGGACAATACAACAAGTGGAATTTGCTGCTGAGCTAAAATCGCTGCAGCGTCACAATATGGTGGAAAAAAGGAGTTCCATTTCATCGCTGTCCCCCCTACAAGGATCCGACGGACTTATACGAGTTGGTGGCAGATTGGATCAAGCCCCACTCCCTTACCAGATTCTGCTGCCCTGCAATGATCCAATAGTAAAAATGCTGTTGAAAGATCTGCATGAGGACAATATGCATTGCGATGCCCAAGCCTTACGAGCAACCGCTAGACAACAATATTGGATCCTCAACGACAAAACAATGTCAAGGAATATCATTCACAATTGCGTGACATGCAACAAGGCAAGGCCCAAGTTAATGAACCAAATTATGGGTAATTTGCCAGCCGATCGAGTAACACCAACACGCCCATTTCTTACAACAGGCGTAGATTATTGCGGACCAATATGGATTCATCATAAACTTCGAGGAAAGCGACCAGACAAAGCATACAAAGCTGTTTTCTGTTGCTTCGCCACCAAGGCGGTACACCTTGAGCTGGTTAGTGATCTAACAACAGACGCCTTTTTGGGAGCCTTAGGACGCTTCTTAAGCCGTCGAGGCAAGTGTCAAACAATTCATTGTGACAATGCAACTAACTTCGTGGGAGCAAACAACCAGCTGAATTTGCCTTCAAATTTATTCCACCACGCGCGCCATCGTTTGGGGGGTTATGGGAGGCTGCGGTCAAGTCTGCAAAAAAACTTTTGGTCACCACAACCAATACTGCATCTCTAACATTTGAAGAATTAAATACGGTGATTATCGAAATTGAAGCAATCCTCAATTCTCGCCCAATCACACCCATGTCAAATGATCCAACGGACACAACCGCCCTCACTCCAGCACACTTTTTGATTGGGGAAACGTTGACTGCTCCCCCTAATGTAAACACGGACCGCAATGAAAAATCCTTGGTAAAGCGCTGGGAGTTAGTATCCAGACTAAAGCAAAGATTCTGGAAGCAATGGTCGGAAGAATACTTGCAAGAACTGCAAGCCAGGCACAAGTGGAAATCCGTCAATTCCAACATAATTCCTAGTCAAGGAAGATAACATACCTGTGATGAGTTGGCCAATGGGACGCATTGTTAAAACATACCCAGGACAAGACAATTATGTCAGGGTGCTTGACGTTAAAACTGCCTCTGGCACCTACAAGCGCCCTATAAACAGACTTGCGCCACTATTTCCAGAAGACATGGCCAAAAAACGAACTATTAACGAAACGGAGGACACAGAAAACATGATGCGCCATCCGTACAGCGAAAACGCCTTATGTCGCCAACAATCACATCATCCATTCTAATTCTTCTTTCATGTTGCCCTTGGTGCTGACACAGTCGGTGTCCGTGGAAAGGTTCGACACAAAGCCTGGAATATTTTATGAAAAATTGGAACAACAAAGAGAGCAATTTCCGACTGGACCATAATTATATATAATGAATTGGAACCTTACTGGCGCGATATGAAAACATTCGATTTGGGAATAAAGGAGTTCAAATACATATGTCCAGAACTAAATAATGAACACACATGTGATTCCATATCACAGCACTTTCGGCACCTATTCGACGAATTACAAATGGCAAACGCACTCTTGCAACACACACGAAAACGCCGATCACCATTTGATGCAGTTGGCAACATTGCAAACAGTCTATTTGGAGTTTTAGACTCGGACTACGCCAATAAAATGACCAAAATCATAGAAGAAGTTAAAACCAATGAAGCATTTCTACTGCACTTACTGAAAAATCAAACATCAGTACTTGATTCAACTATCAACGTTGTCAAAAAGACCAGATCTACATCGGACAAACGGCTAAAACTACTTGAACAACAAGTGGCTATCCTTAGCCAAAGCAGAGGAAGGTACACAGGCGCATATCTTACCGAGAATTACCTGGCACTGACAACTCAACTAACACTTCTGGCAGCCACTCTTCAGCGCATGCAATCAGAAATAGTGGACGTTCTGACAGGAATTCGCCACCATACAATCAGCCCAACATTGATTTCTCCTAATCAACTAAAAGATCAATTGGATCAAATACGGGATCATTTGCTACCAGATCAAATGCTGCCTGTGACATCATCCAACGTAATTCAACTATGCAGACTAATGCGAGCAGAAGGAACAGCTACCGACACTCAGGTAATATTCAGAGTAATATTACCGCTAGTGTCAACATCAAAATTAGAGCTGTTTAATATCGTGCCAATTCCGGTGTGGGACTCAACAAGTTGGAGATTGTTTGAGCTTAAAACACCTATAATAGCAGCTAACAACCACAGGGATCAATTCATGGGATTAACTCAAGATGATCTACGACGCTGCCTCACACTACCAAATGAAGCATACATATGTTTTGACCATCAAGCTGTGTTTAATGTAAACAATCGTTGTGAGTTTCAGCTCTTTAACAAAAGACACCAACAGTGAGTCAAACAACTCACAGAACCACCAAGATGGTTTGGAAAAAGACACACCAACCTAACAGGTGGATCTTTGCAACACATTCTGCAATGGAACTACAAGCCGTATGCAACGGAACACCATCCACAATACAGCTAGCAGACACCGGAATACTCTCATTATCATCTGCTTGTACTGCACGCAACTTGGAGATTAGCATCAGTACTTTTGGTACTTTCATAAGTCAAGTGAGGCCAAGTTACGCACACTTTGGCGACATAATCAAGCCAAACATCACCCATGTACCTGCGACAAATATCAACATCGCAGACTACAAGGTTCAAGAAGACAAGGATCTGGACGACTTACAGCAGCAATTGGCAACACTGAACAATCTAGAGTTGCCTAACAAATCAAGTTCAGTCCTACACAATCATATAGCATCGTATGCTGCCTTAGCTATATCCATCATATTGCTATGTGCCTATGCAATGCGAAAGAAACGACTATGGACTGTGCAATCAACGGTTCCCAGAAATGAAGTCATCAATACACCTGATCCAGCTGCATCACCAAGACGATTCACAATAGAACAAGATGATGGTTGAACACCTGTTCAACGGCCGGGAGAATGTTTAGGCGTATATACATTTAAGTCACAACCCACATAAATGACACACAGCAATAAGCACAATTTAACTATGTCAAATACTGACCTATGTTTTTATATATACATTTAAGTTACAGCACACACAGTATATGACAGACAATTATAATTTAACGAGGTCAATAAAATGCAAAGCCATACGTATTATTGTCTTAACTACAAAAACTGCTGATCACAGCGAAACCGACACATATAACTAGTTACCAAAACAGCGGTCATTCAACGCGGAAATTGCCAATATGCAATTCTGCATTGGCAAGCAATTGCTGCGTTTACAATAACCCAATTTATATTGATATTACACTTATGCAAACTAAGCTATTTTTTCCTATAAATATTGTTACTTTCATGAATAAAAGATCAGTTATTTACTTTGTACCAACAAACCAAGTATTTAACTCATCATCAAGGAATTCCCCCTCCGTAGTCCACCTAGTTACAAGTGCTAGTTGCGACGCCTTTTTAGAAGTCAGTTTATGTACTGAATGCTTACAAAACAAATATATACACAAACATTTTGACCTACGCTCCCATAGGGAATCTGATTCACATTTTTATGTAAATAGGCATAAGTAGGAATAGTAAGGGTCAGGAAGACATATGTATATATTTTCTTAGTAACTAGCAATAAGGGTCATGAAGACATATGTATATATTTTCTTGTTTTAGGTCTAAGGGTCATGAAGACATATGTAGATATTTTCTCGTTCTAGGTCTAAGGGTCATGGAGACTTACATTTTTTGACATATCATTAGTAGAATTAAGTGTTATAGTATTATGAAGTCACACATGTTCTAAAATTGATTTCACCCTTACATCGTCATTGATTTGAGTGGCTGTTTAAGTTAAGTTAAGTTACCGACGGCAGCGGAGCAGCAGAGAGGGCACGAGCCAACGGCAGAGAGAGAAAACAACAGCGGCCGAAGCCTGGCGCGCATATCAAACGCCGGCAGCAGAAAAGAAAACAACAACAGAACAGCAGAGAAAACACCGGCAGCAGAGAAGAATAATAACAACAGCAGAGGCCTGGTGCGCATACCAAACGCCGGCAGCAGAGAAGAATAACAACAGCAGCAGAGGCCTGGCGCGCATACCAAACGCCGGCAGCAGAGAGGGACAACAGTAGCAGTGGCTTGGCACGAGCCTAGCCAACGCCGCAGCAGAGGCCTGGCACGAGCCGAAAGCGTGGGCAGCGACGCCCGCAACTGCCAGCGCAGCCGAGAGCGAAGTGCAGCGAAGGGCTACGATCGCCTCAACGAGCAAAGGCCGAGATTAGTTACGCTGGGGCCAAGCAAGGGTCAAGTCGCGATCGCTGCGAGAAAGAAAGAAATTAAAAGAGTGACAAATGCGCAATTGGCAACGAGCAGAGGAACCCAGAACATAGAGCCAGCAAGGACAAAACAACAACGCAGCCGAGGATCCCCACGACGACAAACACACAGGCCGCCAAGGAAACAACACAACAAATTTTCATACGTGGAGTCATGGTAAGCGACGCTGCGGTGGCCAAATATTCTTTTGAAAGACTAGTTTGGTGCGAGTAGGCAGGTTACATAGGGTAGCATTCGTAAGCGATAAAAGAGAATAACATTATAACGAAATGAAAGTGGAATGAGGTGCTATTAATTGGTGAACTGAAAGTTGCAAAGATTCCGGAAATCAATGCAAAGTGCGAACGGTACGTGTGGTAGCCTACCGTTTGAGACTCCGTTGGCAGATCGCTTGGTTAATACCGCGCCGGCCCACGCACTCTCAAACGGCGCATGCCTGTCTCTGAACTTGGTGCAGCCTAGGTAATACCAGGGGCATTCGAGCCGGAGCAGACAGGGGTCGTTACACTGCCAGAAGGCGTTGTCACTCACCACCGGAAGAACCAGTGTCGTTTTCAGGTCTGTCCCGTTCTACGAAACTCGCCAAGACTTTTTCTAAACGCGTCGTTTTTCTTACATATATCCACAATCCAACAGTCCTGGCACTATACAAATTTCTTTTAGGGTGGCCCTGGAGGGACTGAGCTACTTCAGCCTTTGAAAAGCTACCTTACAAGTGGCACCCGAGCAGGGACCCTGGGATGGTTAGTTAACTAGATTTTGGAAGGATTACGTCGAAATAGTGTAAAGAGCTAGAGTGAAGAAAAGGGTGGTGATTTTTCATTAGGGATTTCAGCCGTGGTGGTCTTACAGGGGTGCGGGCATAACGGCAATAAGCCGCGGTCCGATTGGGCTGTCGCATGATGAAATAAGTATAAGGTGATCTCGTCGGCAGCCGACGCTAGCACGATTAAAGCCCTTAGCTTCAGTGCGTTCGTGCTTGTTGAACAGAAAGGTTGTGTGCGGACGATTTTTTTCTGAGCACTTAACCCTTAAGCGAACACAAAAAAATGAGCTACTGCAAATTTTGCCGCATGCATGTACTGGGTGTGAAGTTTATTCATGCACCGAAATGTGTTGTGAAGCGAAAAAACAACGACTAATTGCTAACTCAAAATTATTAAAAATAGAACTATAAAAACTAACTTCACCGCTTTGTTTTATATTGGGCTATTTTAAACCCCGGGAACCAGCTAAGGGTTAATCAACACAATATCCAACCGTTTCATTCACGCTCACTGTAAAGTGTGCGTTTCACTCGCACTTACTGCTAGCATACGCTAAGGCTGTGCTTTTGCCGACGAGACCACCTTATACTTATTCCATTATGGGCTGTCGGCATAGCATGGTTGCGAAAGGCGCTTATATATAAATGCGCACTAATGTTCTATGTTTTTGTCTGCTGTCGTTTTGGGTTATGCAGCTGAACACGCTGGCACGTAGGTACAGTTTTAAGTACTACACATTTACATACAGCGTGCGCAGTTTCGGTTTCTTGTCGAGTTTTGGTTTTGTTGGTTACATGCACACATGTGTATTAGGTTTTAAATGCCGGCACATGAGCACAGTTTTTCAAACACTGATGTACCCACAGACGCATATGTACAGTTTGACAAGCATTGGTCCAGGGTTTGTTTTGCACGCTGATGCATGCACTTTTTGTAGATTTCCCAGCTTTTCAGGCGCAGATAAATACTCAAACACGTGGGTACAGTTTGAGAGGCATTGCTCGAAAATTATGTTCGTTTCCGGTTTGCACAAGGTGCTAGGTTTTACAGCTATTTTTTTCACGGGTAAAGGGTAGAGGTTCGCAGGGTCTACAGAGTAACAATTTCGGAGCTACGACGAGGAGCAGAGAGAGCGAGCAGAAGAGAGGTTTTGTGGGCGTCGCATCCACGAATGTCGAGCGAGAGAGAGGCGGGCAGCGCAGCGCTCGTGACCCAGAGTCAACCCAGAGTCATTCAACCCAGAGTCATTCAACAGTGAACATCGTGTAATAAATATTATTTCGAGATTTATTAACAACAGAGGGGGCAACCAGAACCAGACACAGGATACCACTAGTATACACCAAGGATACTAGTACACAAGGACAAGGCACAGGATACCACTAGTTTACAACAAGGATACTAATACACTAGGACAAGGCACAGGATACCAGTAGTATACAACAAGGATACTAGCAAACTAGGAAAAGGCACAGGATACCAGTAGTATACAACAAGGATACTAGCAAACCAGGACAAGGCACAGGATATCCCTAGTATACAACAAGCAAAGCACAGGATTAAGGACACGAAGCAAAGGCTACGTATAGAAACATGGTTGGAGTAGCGTGGATCTCGTACCGGCGCAAGGCAGAGCTGGAAGCTTTTGCTGACGAGTTCGGGTTTGAACGTGAAGGCACCGTGGAGGAGCTCCGAGGCCGCATGTCTGCCTTTGTGAGCCGCGGGGGTCACTCGACTACCATCCAGGCTCGCTTAGAAGAACTGGAGGCCACCTTTGGAAGAGCACGGACGCCCGACCCTAAGTCAGAGGCCCAACAGCGATCGCGGAGCCCATCGCCTACTATGAGTGGAAACGAAGACCAAGCAGAGGGACTAACACTAGGAGACCCAGCTAGCCCAGGTATGCAGTACCTAAGCATAACGGTGCCTGGCCAACAGGAGCGCGGGTCACGAGCAAACGAAAGGGGCATGCTACAGAACCAACGCAACGTCTCCGCAGCTAGGGGCGTAAAGCGCATGCAACGCTGGGGCGTCACTTTTGGCGGCGCAACCGATCCCTTGCGATTCATCGAGCGTTTGGAGGAACGAGCAGTATCTCACTGAGTTGACACCCGAAGCTTGGCCTAAGGAGTACCAGAACTGCTGAAGGGTACCGCCGAGGACTGGTTTCGCACGAGTCACCAGCAGGGTGAGCCATGGAACGTGTTCCGTAAGGAATTTTTGGATTTCTTCCTACCCCCGCGGTACTACCAGAGACTGGAGGACGAGATCAGGATGCGCTACCAGAGGCAAGATGAGGGATACAAGCAGTATCTCGTGGACATCCGCCACATGATGAACCGCGCCGGGTACTCGGAAGCGCAGGAATTAGAGCGAGTGTACGAATACCATCTTCCAGAATACCAGATGTACGTGCGACGCACGGATTTCCGCACCTTCAAGCAACTAACGCAGCTGGTGATCAACTTCGAAGTCACCCGGGAACGAGAGCAGCAACGTCAGGCTAGGAACAAGACCGGATCAGCAGCCGGGCCAAAGCGGGAAACTGGAGCAACAAGCCCCAAGCCTGGCGCCCAGTGGACAGCATCGCAGTCGACAGTGGTCACAAACGTGGGAAATAATGGAAGTAAGCAAAACAATGCTAACAGCGAGCAACCGGTGGACACGCGCAATGCGTGCTGCAACTGCGGAGTACATGGACACTTTGCTCGAAAATGTCGTGGAACTCGCATTCTATTCTGCTGGAATTGTGGTCGCCGATGAGTGAGGACTATCGACTGTTGCCAGGCCAAGGAGACGGGAAACGCCCAGCGCCCTTCATCAAACACAGGACAGATGGGAGGGCAGACGAGCGAGTCCTGGGACTAGCGGGGACCACGCGTAGTTTCCTCAGCGAGCAGAAGGCGCGGCTCATTGAGACCCCGGCTAACAGAAGAACAGTAAGGACGATAATAGCTCTGGCCAATGGGACAAGGATGCAGCTAACACGAGCAATTCAAGCAGACGTACAACTCGGTCAATCACGGGCTAGCATTCTGATACTAGTATTACCATCGGTGCTCGACGATGTGTTGCTCGGCTTGGATTTCTTTGGGGCCATAGATGCCAAGCTATAGGTAGGTGATTTGCTAATCCCATCAAGCAGATCAAATTCCAAAGCTACGGAGTATCATCGTCCGACTGACCGAAGACCCGAGAATACCATCAGCCGGGACTCGGGCAATGGCAATCCAAGAGGAAGCGATGTCGCTCAGCAGGCGGCACAGCAAGCTATTGCCCCAACGAAAACCCCCAAGGACAACGCCTGTATCCCCGAGGCAGTTGTCACAACAGCAGAGGAAACAAAGACGAGCACGACCGGTGCCTGCATTTGCGAGGCGACCGACAAACAGGGAACAACAGAGGCAACGAAAACAACCAAGGACAACGCCTGCATCTGCGAGGCGGTTGTCACAACAGCAGAGGAAACAAAGACGAGCAAGATCGGCGCCTGCTTCCGCGAGGCGACCGACAAACAGAGAACAACAGAGGCAACGAAGACCAGCAAAGGCGACGGTTACATCCACAAGGCGGTTGTCAAACCAACAAAGACAACGGGGCTAAGCAAGAACGGCGCCTGCATTCGCGAGGCGACCAACACTATGACAGACAAGCCAGCCACGACAAACCAGACTCGAGATGATACCAGCACCTGCAACTGCGTGATAGCCGGCGGGTCACCGACACCAGCAGCACGAGACAAGACTTGGGGAGGCGTTCTTGGCCCTAGCACTGCCGAGAGCTACCCAAAGGAATCCGTTTCGCAGCGAATCAGGAGACCAGAAGACCGAGGCGGAACTAGTATCACTTGCGATACTAGCCAGCATCACAGACGCAACTTTAGCAGAAGGAAGTGCAAGCCCAGCAGAGCCAATAGAACCATGGGTACAGGATTTCTGGACAAAGAACTGGCAAAATTCGACGGCATGACCGGCGTGTCCAACATCACGGAGCATGTGATAGTGATGCGCGGCGATCGCCCGATCAAACAGCGATACTATCCGCGAAATCCAGCAATGCAAGCAATCATCCATGCGCAAGCGGACGAGTTGTTAAGGGATGGATGCATCGAGCCTTCCAAAAGCCCACACAGTGCCCCGATTGTGTTGGTGGGCAAGAAGAATGGAGAAACTCGCAGGTGTGTGAACTTTTGCCAACTCAACGCAAGATCAGTACCGGATGCATACCCCCTGCCGCGGATAAATTCCATCTTAGAGAGGTTGCGGAACGCTAAGTATATTAGCATACTGGACTTAAAAAGCGGGTATTGGCAGATACCCATGGCCAAGGCAAGTCGGGAATGCACTGCGTTCAGCGTACCAGGACGAGGGCTTTTCCAATGGCGAGTCATGCCATTTGGACTCCACTCGGCGCCCGCCACATTCCAGCAAGCACTCGACAGCGTCATCGGTGTGGACATGGAACCACACGTATCATCAGCATCGGGGCGTCACTGGAGGAACACGTCGAGAACCTCATATAAAGTGGGTCATAGCGCCAATCGAATGGCGAGCGGATACACCACTCCGGCTCATTCCCCAGTCGCTTCTGGAGATGAAAAATACCAGCCAGTGGCAAGGCAGATGGCAAAGACGATTTGCTATGGAGCTACCAGAAGGCCTCTTCCGGGTCACAATCGCCCCGGCCGGAGGAGTTTCCATCCGCTTTCGCCCCAGGAAGTAAGGGGGGGGTGTGACAAGTCACATTTTTATATAAATAGGCATAAGTAGGAATAGTTAGGGTCAGGAAGACATATGTATATATTTTCTTAGTAACTAGCAATAAGGGTCATGAAGACATATGTATATATTTTCTTGTTTTAGGTCTAAGGGTCATGAAGACATATGTAGATATTTTCTCGTTCTAGGTCTAAGGGTCATGGAGACTTACATTTTTTGACATATCATTAGTAGAATTAAGTGTTATAGTATTATGAAGTCACACATGTTCTTAAGTTGATTTCATCCTTTCATCGTCATCGATTTGAGTGGCTGTTTAAGTTAAGTTAAGTTACCGACGGCAGCGGAGCAGCAGAGAGGGCACGAGCCAACAGCAGAGAGAGAAAACAACAGCGGCCGAAGCCTGGCATATCAAACGCCGGCAGCAGAAAAGAAAACAACAACAGAACAGCACAGAAAACACCGGCAGCAGAGAAGAATAATAACAACAGCAGAGGCCTGGAGCGCATACCAAACGCCGGCAGCAGAGAAGAATAACAACAGCAGCAGAGGCCTGGCGCGCATACCAAACGCCGGCAGCAGAGAAGAATAACAACAGCAGCAGCTGCCTGGCGCATATAAAACGCTGGCAGCAGAGAGGGACAACAGTAGCACGAGCCTAGCCAACGCCGCAGCAGAGGCCTGCACGAGCCGAAAGCGTGGGCAGCGACGCCCGTAACTGCCAGTCGCCTCAACGAGCAAACGCCGAGATTAGTTACGCTGGGGCCAAGCAAGGGTCAAGTCGCGATCGCTGCGAGAAAGAAAGAAATTAAAAGTGTGACAAATGCGCAATTGGCAACGAGCAGAGGAACCCAGAACATAGAGCCAGCAAGGACAAAACACCAACGCAGCCGAGCATCCCCACGACGACAAACACACAGGCCGCCAAGGAAACAACACAACAATTTTTCATACGAGGAGTCAGGGTAAGCGACGCTGCGGTGGCCAAATATTCTTTTGTAAGACTAGTTTGGTGCGAGTAGGCAGGTTACATAGGGTAGCATTCGTAAGCGATAAAAGAGAATAACATTATAACGAAATGAAAGTGGAATGAGGTGCTATTAATTGGTGAACTGAAAGTTGCAAAGATTCCGGAAATCAATGCAAAGTGCGAACGGTACGTGTGGTAGCCCCCCGTTTGAGACTCCGTTGGCAGGTTGCTTGGTTAATACCGCGCCGGCCCGCGCACTCTCAAACGGCGCATGCCTGTCTCCGAACTTGGTGCAGCCTAGGTAATACCAGGGGCATTCGAGCCGGAGCAGACAGGGGTCGCTACACTGACAGAAGGCGTTGTCACTCACCACCGGAAAAACCGGTGTCGTTTTCAGGTTTGTCCCGTTCTACGAAACACGCCAAGACTTTTTCTAAACGCGGCGTTTTTCTTATATCCACAATCCAACAGTCCCGGCACTATACAAATTTCTTTTAGGGTGGCCCTGGAGGGACTGAGTTACCTCAGCCTTTGAAAAGCTACCTTACAGCGTAACCAAACATTCTACCCCCGTTGGAAGACATGGGCTTTCAACAACATCCTGTTTGGTAAGTGCACATAATTTGCGCACAGCTCTCTTGATAATCCCAGTTGATGTCTTGAGAACAGCTACTCGGGAGACGCCGTCAGCACCAGCAACAAGCTCTACCACTCGAGCCAGTGGCCATTTAAGGGGTGGCAAGTTTTCGTCCTTTACCACATCGACATCATTGATAAGAATACCAGGCTGCGATGTCCGCCATTTGGAGCGCTGCTGAACAAGCGTTAATTATTCCTCACGCCAGCGATTCCAGAAAATTTGTTGGTAATACGCTATACGCTGCTAGCGAGCTAAGCGGCTAACGTTCAGCGCAGTGACAGCAGGCTCTGGGTAAAGTGCGAGTGGCACACTACCAAGGAAGTGCGCAGGAGTCAGTACATCCAGATCTGCAGGGTGCTCTGAAAGTGGAGAAAGAGGTCGTGAGTTTATTATAGCGGCAATGTGGCAAACGAGTGTGCGAAGATCATCCAGGGGCAAAAGCGAGGGTCCGACCGATCGATAAAAATGATATTTTGCTGTCTTCACTGCCGCCTCCCAAAGTACACCGAAGTGTGGCGAACGAGGTGGGATGAAATCCCATTCAATGTCATCGGAAGTACAAAACTCTCGGACAGTGTTGATGTGCTTCTCGCTGAGGAAGAGCCGCTTAAGATCAGCTAGTTCATTCTTGGCTCCCACGAAATTTGTAGCATTGTCCGACTATATGCGAGTTGTTTAACATCTAGTTAGAATGAAACGCTTAATTGCATTTAGAAAAGCTGCTGTAGACAAATCAGAAACCAGTTCGAGATGCACTGCCTCGCTGCCCACGCTTTCGGCTCGTGCCAGGCCTCTGCTGCGGCGTTGGCTAGGCTCGTGCCAAGCCTCTGCTACTGTTGTCCCTCTCTGCTGCCGGCGTTTTATATGCGCCAGACCTCTGCTGCTGTTGTTACTCTTCTCTGCTGCCGGCGTTTGGTATGCGCGCCAGGCCTCTGCTGCTGTTGTTATTCTTCTCTGCTGCCGGCGTTTGGTATGCGCGCCAGGCCTCTGCTGCTGTTGCTATTCTTCTCTGCTGCCGGCGTTTGGTATGCGCGCCAGGCCTCTGCTGTTGTTATTATTCTTCTCTGCTGCCGGTGTTTTCTCTGCTGTTCTGTTGTTGTTTTCTTTTCTGCTGCCGGCGTTTGATATGCGCGCCAGGCTTCGGCCGCTGTTGTTTTCTCTCTTTGCTGTTGGCTCGTGCCCTCTCTGCTGCTCCGCTGCCGTCGGTAACTTAACTTAACTTAAACAGCCACTCAAATCGATGAAGATGAAAGGGTGAAATCACACTTAGAACATGTGTGACTTCATAATACTATAACACTTTATTCTACTAATGATATGTCAAAAAAATGTAAGTCTCCATGACCCTTAGACCTAGAACGAGAAAATATCTACATATGTCTTCATGACCCTTAGACCTAAAACAAGAAAATATATATACATATGTCTTCATGACCCTTATTGTTAATTACTAAGAAAAATACATACATATGTCTTCCTGACCTTTACTATTCCTACTTATGCCTACTTACAAATTTACATAAAAATGTGACTCGTCACAATGTGAATATCGATACAAACTAAATCAAATGTAATTTCAAAGTCTTAATATCTAATCATGTAGGAACTTTATAATAATGCGCGATGTTAACTAATATATATAAATCCCAAAATTATCTTATTCTAAATGTGGTGGAGGCCTGTGGTGGGCCTACTTCACGACCCCCCCCCCCCTTTCTCCGTGATTTTGACCCTGGCGTCGCGGTTTTGGGTCACGGCATACTGCGTATCCCCCGCTGCTACCGTGAAGCGGTCCCGACGTCCGCGTCTCCCTCTCTGACATAGTACCTCTTGATCTTGTCAGGATGGTGCTGTCTGGGAGACACGTCCAAGAATCTGGGAATTTCGTGCCCACCCAAAAGTAACGAGCCTGCTTAAACCGAGGGATGGCTGGTGAGTTTATAGTTTGCCTGGCGACCCATTCCGCGTTGTCGTCTCAACTGAGGATCTCGTCGATGGGCTTATCCTGGACTTCCCCGCAGTCGCTCAATTCTAACGTTTCCGATTCTGTAATTTTACCTCCATCTTTGTTTCCGTTCCATCCAGTTCTGTACCGTGGCGCTCCAACGTGTATCGTGGTTTCTTCCAAAATCCTAATTATATGCTCGTCGTCCTTCAAATCTATTTCTGTCCGCATGTAAGTGTTTTGAATTCCGTTTGGGTCCCTTGTGGCTCTGCTCGCTCTCCTGTACTTTCACATGGCTTCCTTCGGCGTACCCATGGGTATACTCCTCGTCGGCGCCGAACCTCACTTTTATGCTCATCTGCCGATAAAAATTTGATATGTATTATTATGAAAGTTTTGTGGGGTATGTTATTTTTAGAGGAAAAGATAAGAGAAAAAAAACCGATGAGAACTCGTTTGCTGGTTCTATCTGAGCTATTTATGTCGGACGACGGCTTTCGTTTAGCTCTGTTTCTTGCTGTTGGTTTGATTCTGGATTCTCCTCTCTTCGTCGGAAGGGCTTTAACTGTGCTGTGCTAGCTGTTCGGGTTTAACGCTCTCCTCCCTTTGCCAGACGCACAACATTCGGAGAAATTAACTTTTTAACGGTGTACGGCCCCTCGTATTTCTGGGCTAGCTTTGCTGCGAATCCGTCGCTTGCTTTGGATAGCTGGTGTGTTCTTAGCAAGTCCAGATCGTTGATTGTAGGACGCCATTCCCTCCGTCTCAGGTTGTAATTTCTCCCTTGATCACTTGAGGCACGTTGCTGGTTGCTCTGCGCTATCCTGAAAACTTCTTTCAAGCGATTTGCCTTCTCCTCCGGCGTCTGTTCGCGGTTCTCTTCCCTGCATTAGGAATGCTGGGGAGAATCCTGTTGAGTCTGCGATGCTCGAGTTGACGGCCACCAAAATTTCGGGTATTAGTTCGTCCCACGAACTTTGATTACCAGAGATGAACTGCGATATCATAGTCTTCACCGTTCGGTTGGTTCTCTCAGTTGGTTTTGGAGCGTGATAGCCTTTCGCACGTCTCAAGGGGACCAGCTCCACCCATTTCGTGAAAGCGTCATGGAACACTAACAACATCGTGTTACCCTGCTTTGAGCCTGGCAGTGGGCCTACAAAGTCCGCGCACAGGATCATTCGCAGGCATTTTTCGCAACATTTAACATACCTGGATGCATCCCGAAACATACCCGGCCAGTAATAGCGTTGTGACAGCCTCATGATCGTCTTGCGGATCCCTTGGTGACCTGCCGCCGGCGCATCGTGGCATTCCTGTAACACGCGCTTCCTTTGCTCTGCATCGACACAGAGCTTCCACGTTATATAGTCCTCTCCAACCGCGCGGTGTCCTAGGTTCCTGTATAACTGGCCGTTTTCTTCCACATAGTCGGCAAACCTTGTCGGATCTGTAGCTATCTTGTCCTTCATCGTTTGAACCCACTTTCCCGGGACTTGCTGAACCAGGGCTTGCTGAACCAGGGTTTGTTGGAGCTGCTCCAAAAGGTCGCGCGACAGAGCATCAGCCACCACGTTGAGTTTGCCTTTCCTGTACTTGACGTCAAATTGATACCGTTGGAGTTCCAATGCCCACCTTGTGACTCTTCCTGTCGGGCTCTCTATGGAGTCTAACCACTTCAGCGCCATATGATCCGTGATCACCTCGAATCGGTAGCCCTCCAGGTAACATTTCAATTTCCAAATTGACCACACTATCGCTAGGCATTCCTTTTCCGTGGCCGATTAACTCTCCTCTGCTTTCGATAGTTTCCGACTCGCGTACGCTACGACTCTCTCTTGCTGGTCGATGTTCTGAGTCAGCACTGCTCCGAGGGCATAGTCACTCGCATCTGTCTGCAGTGTGAACTTTTCCCCGAAATCTAGACATGCCAAGACAGGGGCGGATGTTAGACAGAGTTTAAGTTTTTCTAGCGCCGCTTGTTGTTCCTCGTTCCACGACCACTTTCGGGCTTTCTTCAACAGGGCCGTCATAGGCTGCACCACTGTCGTTAAATTTGGCGCAAATCGCCGGTGCCATGATGCCATCCCTAGACATCGTCTGAGTTCCTTTAAATTCGTCGGTGCTTTTAAGCTTCGGATGGCTTCTACTTTTGTCGGGTCTGTTTGAATGGCTTCGTCGCTCACCAGATGTCCTAGGTATACCAGTTTCCTTTGGAAGAATGAGCATTTTCTCCGGTTCAGCTTCAGATTGGCTGCCCTCAGCCGCCGAAAGACTTCTTTCAGGTTTTCCAGGTGCTGTTCTTTCGTCATGCTTATTACGATGATATCGTCTAAATAAGCGAATGCGTGGGGTTCCATCTCCGGACCGATTACCATGTCTAACTCCCCCGCGGAATGCAGTCCAAATTGCATGACCTTCCACTGGAACAATCCGCGACCGGGTACCGTGAACGCAGTGTATTCTCGACTGTCCACCGCCATGGGGATTTGCCAATACCCATGTTTCAAGTCCAGCGTCGAGATGTAACGGGCATCTCTTAGTCTCTCCAGGATATGATTGATCCGCGGCACCGGATATGCATCGGGTATGGAGTGTGTATTGAGCTGCCTGTAGTCCACACATCCTCCATTCGTTCGTTTTTTGCGGACTAGCACGATAGGTGCGCTATGTGGGCTCCGTGACGGCTCTATGGCTCCTGCCTCCAACAACGCGCTGCATGGCTGGGTTTTTAGGATAATACCTCTGTTTAATAGGTTTGTCATCCTTCATAACTATCCGATGCTCGGTTACGTTAGAAACGCCCTGGAGTCTCTCGAAAAGTGCCATTTCGACCTTAAGAAATTCCTGTGACACCGAATCCAATTCCGCGGGCCACTCCAGTTTCTCCTCAGTGTCGCCTTCCGACCCTGGGTGTGATACGCCGTCCTTTTTCTGAGGTGCCTCCACTCCAGTACTTCCCAACTCAACCACCGATGGCTCCGCGACGACTAGTACTGCGTCTCGGCCTACCCTTCGCCCGGTTAGCGTGGCGTCTACCTTGCGGGGTGCCCTCAGGACATTCCTCCGCTCTGCGCCTCCTGTCCTGCGTGTCTCGTTGTCCCCTTCCTTTGTAGGCCCTGCATCGGTTCCGTGATCGCCCTCGATCGGTGATTCGGCACCCTGTAAAATAAATGTCACCTCCCCACACTGCAAAGTTGTCCCCATCCTACATAGGAAATCCATCCCCAGGATTAGACTATCTATCATGGATGGCATTACAAGCCGGTCCATTATTACTTCTTTGTTGACGAACCCCACCTTCGTCCGCAACAATGTGTCTATGGTTACCATTGAACCGTCTGCTAATCGTGTGTTCGCGATCGCGTCGTGTACTACCAATTTCATCTCAATCTCCCTGAAAAATCTCTCACTCACGAAGCTCCTAGTAGCCCCAGTGTCGACCGTCGCCTTCGCCAGTCGGCCCCCGACCTTCACAGTGGCGACTATGCGACTCTTTTCGACCTTGAGAGGGTAATCTAACTCCGGGACTAACTCGTGCTGGCGCCCATCCGATCCCGCTCCGGATGACGCAGCTGCCCGTTTCCCGCCCTCTTTCTACAACATTCCCCGCTGCTCACGCCTCGATTGCCACACTGCCTGCAGAAGAGCACTTTGGGGCTTGGACATTCTCTGGCAAAGTGTCCTTCCTGCGAAAAATTGTAACATACGCGCGCTCTACTTTGCTCGTTCCCCATCATGTTGTTTGAAATCATATCACGCCCTCCGATTTGAGAACTGTTTGGTTCGTTTCGTGCCATAGGGATTTCAGCCAGCGGTCTCTGGAAAGGATTAACCTGCCTCGCGTGCGTGTCCACGCTTCCGAACCTGTTTGCGCGCTCGAACCCCGTATCCCGACTGAACCCTTACGTCCGGAAATCATTTCTACGGACGTACAACCTGTAGTCTGGCGCTAGATTCTCATAAATCCTACTCAATTCCTGATCGGTACTATATCCGGCATGATGCATCACTTTCTTTAAATCTATCAAATAATCCTTAAAACCCTCGCCGGCTCTTTGCCGTCGGGCCCTGATGCTATCCTCCAACCTGTCAAAATAAAGGGGTGGTAAAAAAATCTTGAAATTCTTTCTTGAAGACGCCCCATGTCACGTCTCTTAGCCCACTCGTTGAGAACCAGCTCGCCGCTGAGTCTGTCAAGGCCTCGCTCATTGCCCTAGGAATATGACGTATGACAACGCGCGTTCCTCAAGTGCCTCTACGAATTCAAGCGGGTCATAGTGACCGTCAAAACGGATTCCCCATTTCCTCATTTGTTCGCGGACGACCTCGAAATGTTTGTTATTTTCAGCTCCCCAGTAACCCGCGGCCATATCGGGTTTGTAGTCCCTCTGTCCCACCTGGGTACTAGTCACAGGGGGAATAACAGACGGCTTTAAATAAATCCCGGATGGAGGCCCAATCTGCCGCCTTACTGGCAAATGCTGCGCTTGCTCGAATGATGGAAACTCCCCTTTCGATGACCCAGACAAAGTCAGTAAGTCTGTTTCGGACTTTTGCCGCTGTCGCATACCTAAATTGAGAGTGTTATACGAGGTGGACGGTTCTGGAACTTTCAAAAATTGCAATTCCCACTCGGCCAATCGCTTCCAAGTTTCCGTGCGATGACGCCCTTCCCTTATAAATGCACATACCCTTTTCCTTAGATCGTCTACCTTTCCCGTTCGATCCAGGCCCAGTTCGTGGGTGACGCGCTCCAGTTCCTCTTTCCGGCAATTGTAGACCCATCGTGCACCTACGCCTGGGTTTCCGCGGTCCTCCGGTGATGGAATTTGTGGCTCACTCATCGTTGGTTTAAGTCCGGTTGTGCTCTGATCCTTTGATAATGCCGTCATAACCCACCTCCATTTTTTTTTTTATTTAACCTTTTCCTTATTTTCCTTTAAATTCAATATTATTTTTATTCAACAAAACCCCTCTAAATTAAATATTTTATTATTTAAAAAAAAACATTAAATTCAATTTTACATTATTTAAATATTTTATTTATTTTTTTTAAATTCTATTTATTATTTTATTATTGTTTATTCATTATTATCATTTTTATTTTTTTTTATATATATTATTATTATTATTATTATTTTTTTTTTGTTATTTTGTATTATTTTTTTATTTAATTTTATTTATTTTTATTTAATTTATTTTCTTATAATATTACTTTAAACTTTTTATATTTATGTTAAAAAAACTTGTATTGATTAATCTTTCTGTTTGATTAAATGTTCCCTTGTTAAATGTTCGTTTAATTAAATTTGTTCATTTACTTCGACCGATTTTCTATTGTACTTGCTCCACTGTTTGATTTTCACGTTTCAGCTGTTCTCGTCTCAACGTTCGATTGTTCGCCGCCACGCCCAAAACTAGTCACACTTTTTTAGTTTGGCGCGTGCTGTACTTCGAGCGTTGACCCGCACTCTGCTCCGTTAAGCAATCGGCGTCCACGTCTCGCCGTCAATTTCGTTCACTTGCAGGTGTTCAACTCCCGTTCACTCAATCGGCTCGTCCGTTTCAACCGTCTAAATCTTTGTGTATATGGTTTCACAAACTTCACACTCGTTAAGCGATGATTTTGGGCCTTTTAGCTCCCAAATCACATCACTCCTCTTTCACTTTACGTCCCTTCTCGGGCGCCACTTGTAAAGTAGTTATTTTGCCGAGGTACAGATCTCAGTCTGTCCACGGCCCACGTCACAAGAATGATTTATATTTAATCAGCGACGCTTCATGAAATGGAGGTAAGAGGGTGAAGTTGCCAAAGACGACGTCTCGCGCAAGTGAGGTGCCTGGGTGATCAGGGTGTAGCAAGGTAACCCACTCCACAAAACCGCCAATAATTACCCAGGGTATATTTTCGGCGAATACATGCAAGTCGCATGCCGGCGCGAGAAATAGACAACCCCGTTTCGTTTTGTTGTCTGTGTGTGTGTATGCATTTGCATGCACTCGCGCGCGCCACTAAAACTGCCAAAATAAAGAAACTCGAAGGAGAGGGGGGAATTTTGACTTAAGCGTTTTCTTTTATTCTTTCCTGCTTCACTGTTTCTTACTTCTTAGAGATATGCTTACAATTATAATTCGAAACAAATCGCGGACTTAAACTTCACTGCTCTTATTCCGTCGATGATAATAATAATTACTCCCGTTCTTGTCTGCTTTCTTTAACTAAAACCTAACCTCTTGCGTTGACCTTCGCGCATATGTTACAAACAATTCCCGAATTCTCCGTCGACACGTCTCTACTCATTTAGTTCCCGATCGCTACTGCCTTGGTCGCTTCATTGCGCCTTTTCTCTTGTACTCCTATGTTAATCTTAAGCCTTAGTGTTATAATAGTGTTATAATACTAGTAACCCCCAAAAAAATGCATCAAAAGTTTGGATGCCACGCCGACCAATATTGCCCTAGCCGCCCCCATCCACCCCAATGCTTCGTCAAAAACGGGAATGCGTGCATCTTCCAGAGTTGTGGAGCTAAAGCCACAACATTTGGTAGGAAGATAGCTGGCAACGACCCCAAAAATCTGCATCAAAGTTTTGGAGCCAAGCCCAACAATTCCGCCCCCTTACCACACCTAATACAAACTTTGAGCTAAAAAATTTGGATTACTCGCCCACCCATACCATCCCCCAGCATCCCTTTCACCACATTTTACAAGCTTCGAGCTAGAGTCACCAAATTTGGTATGCAGATAGTAATTGACATCCCACATAGATATGCACCAAAAATTTGGATGCCACGCCCACCCATACCGCCCCAGCCCCCCCCCTTTCCCCACATTTTACAAACTTTGAGCTAGAGTCACCAAATTTGCAACGAAGACAGCTGGTGGCATCCCCATCTGCATCGGAGATTCTTTAAGGCAGCGTTCTCCCCTGCCGCATCCGTTCCCCTTTGCAATCAGGCCTCTTTTTACCGGTTAAATACTGGTATCGAGTATACCGCAGTCGGTTGCGTCCGACTGCAACGTTTCCACATCTTTAAATCTTAATTGCAGTAAATGTAAAGTAATATCATTTTTTAGATGTTTGCCCTTTTTTAATATATATATTTTCTCGACAACAAACCACTAGATAGAATTGAATGGGTTGACGATTTGGGCATCGTTATGGATCCAAAGCTTAAGTTTGATTAAGCGCTATTCGACGGAGTTTAACGATCCCTACTTAACAACAGAGCTTCTTCTCTTGTACGACCGATTCTGGAATATGGATCTTGTATATGGTTTCCCAAATACGAAATTCATCAGAATAAAATAGAATCGGTACAAAAACAATTTCTGCTCTTCGCAGACGTTTAAACTGGAACACTAACAATAATTGCCGGCTTTTGCTAGACTTTTAATATTAGATCTTCCTTCCTTTTTTCACAAACTAATTTATGGTGAAATTGATTCTTCTGAATTAATTAACCAAATTAACTTTGCTTTTCCTATTAGAAAAACTAGAAATTTTGAACCTATATATCTGCATACTTGTAATTCTAATTATGCTCTTCATAACCCTTTTCGTATTTTGTGTTCTATTTATAACGATCTTTCCCACTTAATACACAGTGCCACTCCTAATTGTTCTATTAAAAATCTAGTTTTGTGTCATTTGTCTACATGTTCGCAATCATCGTAACCGCACGATAAGCGGAGCACCCTCGGTCGGATGGGCGGGAGGTGGGTCGCTTTGTGCGTGGGCCACTTGACTGTATTGTTCGTTAGTACATCTTGGCCAAATATATAAAATAAAAACCGCAACGGGACTTACAGTGGCATCATCGCATAATCGGACACTTCTTTCCTCAGTACAATCGTGCTCAAAAAGTATAACGAAATGCGATAAAATTGTGGCTCTTTCACATTTATTGTAACTTTATAATACTGACTATCTAAATCATAAAAAAACTCATATTTATACTCGTTACCGAAGGTACAGAGTATATTGGTATTGTGCAATGTCCGTTACGGTGTCGGTCTGTGTGTCCGTCTGTCCGTCCGTATGTATGCAAGTTGTTTCCATTCCTTCAAGCTAGAGACTTGAAACTTTCCAATTCTTTTAATCAATGGGATAGTAAATTAAAGTGTCAAGATTGATTACTCAAAACCGATAAATCCACATATTTCGCACATTCAGCTAGAACTACCAAATTTGGTAAAAAGATAGCTACTAGCAACCCCCAAAAAACTGCATCAAAAATTTTTAGCTAGAGCCACCAAAATTGGTGCAAAGATTGGTGATGATGACCCCTCAAAAACTGCATCAAAAGTTGGATGCCACGCCCACCAATACTGCCCTAGCCGCCCCCATCCGACACAGCGCTTCGTCTAAAACGGGAATGCGTGTATCTACCAGAGTAGTGGAGCTAGTGCCACCAAATTTGGTAGGAAGATAGCTGGCAATGACCCCCAAAGAACTGCATTAAAGTTTCGGAGCCACGCCCACCCATTCCGCCCCCAGCCCCCCGGCATATTGAAATCAGAATAGCCTATATCTCCCACAGTTTTTGAGCTTAAGCCAACAACTTTGGAGCCAAGATAGGTGATGATGACCCCTCAAAAACTGCATCAAAAGTTTGGATGCCACGCCATCCAATACTGCCTTAGCCGCCCCCATCCGACCCAGCGCTTCGTCAAAAACGGAAATGCGTGTATTTTCCAGAGTTTTGGAGCTAGAGCCACCAAACTTGGTGGGAAAATAGCTGGCAACGACATCCCAGAAATCTGCATCAAAGTTTTGGAGCCACGCTCACCCATTCCATCCCACTTTCGCCACCTCTTACAAGCTTTGAGCTAGAGTCAGCAAATTTGGTTTGATGAAAAATTGTTTTTAGATTATAGAACAAACAAACGAAATGATCAGAAGCGTTTTTTTCGTGCAAAATTGACAGCGAGTTTAATATTTGTGGTGTGGCTTTAAGTATAAAATTACAATTAAAATGAAGCTTAGCCTAATAGTAGGATATCCAAAGGATAGTTGGACCAAGTAAAAAGGACAAAAAAACCGGACAAATATTTTTTTTATTTATTTAATTATTGTTCATTTTAACGTCTAAGATTTCATCTAGACTAGTTTCTTCTTCATCATTGTCATGGGCATACACATTATTAGTTCCCATTAAGCGAACGACACCATCCGGAACTTGAAAGCTATGGCAGCATGCCCCGTTTCGACGTTAGCCGTACCTTAAAGAAAGAAACATTTAAGTCATTTATATATGTGTCAGAGAACAATTTAGCAAACATGAAATCTTATGTTAGAGTTATGTTAAACGATTGAAGAACATTATGTTAATATTAAGTAAATGATAAATTACGAACGAATGTGAAAATAAAGCGAAGTACCGACTCACAAGAGACATGGTAGAATAACGGCATGTGGTTCAGGAATGTGGTCGGAATATAAAGACAGAGCGAGGTTCGAGAAAGAGACGATATTCTCAACCGCGCGTGGCGCAATTTGTTGTCGATATAAATGTCACCTCCCCACACTGCAAAGTTGTCCCCATCCTACATAGGAAATCCATCCCCAGGATTAGACTATCTATCATGGATGGCATTACAAGCCGGTCCATTATTACTTCTTTGTTGACGAACCCCACCTTCGTCCGCAACAATGTGTCTATGGTTACCATTGAACCGTCTGCTAATCGTGTGTTCGCGATCGCGTCGTGTACTACCAATTTCATCTCAATCTCCCTGAAAAATCTCTCACTCACGAAGCTCCTAGTAGCCCCAGTGTCGACCGTCGCCTTCGCCAGTCGGCCCCCGACCTTCACAGTGGCGACTATGCGACTCTTTTCGACCTTGAGAGGGTAATCTAACTCCGGGACTAACTCGTGCTGGCGCCCATCCGATCCCGCTCCGGATGACGCAGCTGCCCGTTTCCCGCCCTCTTTCTACAACATTCCCCGCTGCTCACGCCTCGATTGCCACACTGCCTGCAGAAGAGCACTTTGGGGCTTGGACATTCTCTGGCAAAGTGTCCTTCCTGCGAAAAATTGTAACATACGCGCGCTCTACTTTGCTCGTTCCCCATCATGTTGTTTGAAATCATATCACGCCCTCCGATTTGAGAACTGTTTGGTTCGTTTCGTGCCATAGGGATTTCAGCCAGCGGTCACTGGAAAGGATTAACCTGCCTCGCGTGCGTGTCCACGCTTCCGAACCTGTTTGCGCGCTCGAACCCCGTATCCCGACTGAACCCTTACGTCCGGAAATCATTTCTACGGACGTACAACCTGTAGTCTGGCGCTAGATTCTCATAAATCCTACTCAATTCCTGATCGGTACTATATCCGGCATGATGCATCACTTTCTTTAAATCTATCAAATAATCCTTAAAACCCTCGCCGGCTCTTTGCCGTCGGGCCCTGATGCTATCCTCCAACCTGTCAAAATAAAGGGGTGGTAAAAAAAATCTTGAAATTCTTTCTTGAAGACGCCCCATGTCACGTCTCTTAGCCCACTCGTTGAGAACCAGCTCGCCGCTGAGTCTGTCAAGGCCTCGCTCATTGCCCTGGGAATATGACGTATGACAACGCGCGTTCCTCAAGTGCCTCTACGAATTCAAGCGGGTCATAGTGACCGTCAAAACGGATTCCCCATTTCCTCATTTGTTCGCGGACGACCTCGAAATGTTCGTTATTTTCAGCTCCCCAGTAACCCGCGGCCATATCGGGTTTGTAGTCCCTCTGTCCCACCTGGGTACTAGTCACAGGGGGAATAACAGACGGCTTTAAATAAATCCCGGATGGAGGCCCAATCTGCCGCCTTACTGGCAAATGCTGCGCTTGCTCGAATGATGGAAACTCCCCTTTCGATGACCCAGACAAAGTCAGTAAGTCTGTTTCGGACTTTTGCCGCTGTCGCATACCTATATTGAGAGTGTTATACGAGGTGGACGGTTCTGGAACTTTCAAAAATTGCAATTCCCACTCGGCCAATCGCTTCCAAGTTTCCGTGCGATGACGCCCTTCCCTTATAAATGCACATACCCTTTTCCTTAGATCGTCTACCTTTCCCGTTCGATCCAGGCCCAGTTCGTGGGTGACGCGCTCCAGTTCCTCTTTCCGGCAATTGTAGACCCATCGTGCACCTACGCCTGGGTTTCCGCGGTCCTCCGGTGATGGAATTTGTGGCTCACTCATCGTTGGTTTAAGTCCGGTTGTGCTCTGATCCTTTGATAATGCCGTCATAACCCACCTCCATTTTTTTTTTTATTTAACCTTTTCCTTATTTTCCTTTAAATTCAATATTATTTTTATTCAACAAAACCCCTCTAAATTAAATATTTTATTATTAAAAAAAAAACATTAAATTCAATTTTACATTATTTAAATATTTTATTTATTTTTTTTTAAATTCTATTTATTATTTTATTATTGTTTATTCATTATTATCATTTTTATTTTTTTTTTATATATATTATTATTATTATTATTTTTTTTTTTGTTATTTTGTATTATTTTTTATTTAATTTTATTTATTTTTATTTAATTTATTTTCTTATAATATTACTTTAAACTTTTTATATTTATGTTAAAAAAAACTTGTATTGATTAATCTTTCTGTTTGATTAAATGTTCCCTTGTTAAATGTTCGTTTAATTAAATTTGTTCATTTACTTCGACCGATTTTCTATTGTACTTGCTCCACTGTTTGATTTTCACGTTTCAGCTGTTCTCGTCTCAACGTTCGATTGTTCGCCGCCACGCCCAAAACTAGTCACACTTTTTTAATTTGGCGCGTGCTGTACTTCGAGCGTTGACCCGCACTCTGCTCCGTTAAGCAATCGGCGTCCACGTCTCGCCGTCAATTTCGTTCACTTGCAGGTGTTCAACTCCCGTTCACTCAATCGGCTCGTCCGTTTCAACCGTCTAAATCTTTGTGTATATGGTTTCACAAACTTCACACTCGTTAAGCGATGATTTTGGGCCTTTTAGCTCCCAAATCACATCACTCCTCTTTCACTTTACGTCCCTGCTCGGGCGCCACTTGTAAAGTAGTTATTTTGCCGAGGTACAGATCTCAGTCTGTCCACGGCCCACGTCATAAGAATGATTTATATTTAATCAGCGACGCTTCATGAAATGGAGGTAAGAGGGTGAAGTTGCCAAAGACGACGTCTCGCGCAAGTGAGGTGCCTGGGTGATCAGGGTGTAGCAAGGTAACCCACTCCACAAAACCGCCAATAATTACCCAGGGTATATTTTCGGCGAATACATGCAAGTCGCATGCCGGCGCGAGAAATAGACAACCCCGTTTCGTTTTGTTGTCTGTGTGTGTGTATGCATTTGCATGCACTCGCGCGCGCCACTAAAACTGCCAAAATAAAGAAACTCGAAGGAGAGGGGGGAATTTTGACTTAAGCGTTTTCTTTTATTCTTTCCCTGCTTCACTGTTTCTTACTTCTTAGAGATATGCTTACAATTATAATTCGAAACAAATCGCGGACTTAAACTTCACTGCGCTTCGTCAAAAACGGAAATGCGTGTATTTTCCAGAGTTTTGGAGCTAGAGCCACCAAACTTGGTGGGAAAATAGCTGGCAACGACATCCCAGAAATCTGCATCAAAGTTTTGGAGCCACGCTCACCCATTCCATCCCACTTTCGCCACCTCTTACAAGCTTTGAGCTAGAGTCAGCAAATTTGGTTTGATGAAAAATTGTTTTTAGATTATAGAACACACAAACGAAATGATCAGAAGCGTTTTTTTCGTGCAAAATTGACAGCGAGTTTAATATTTGTGGTGTGGCTTTAAGTATAAAATTACAATTAAAATGTAGCTTAGCCTAATAGTAGGATATCCAAAGGATAGTTGGACCAAGTAAAAAGGACAAAAAAAACCGGACAAATATTTTTTTTTATTTATTTAATTATTGTTCATTTTAACGTCTAAGATTTCATCTAGACTAGTTTCTTCTTCATCATTGTCATGGGCATACACATTATTAGTTCCCATTAAGCGAACGACACCATCCGGAACTTGAAAGCTATGGCAGCATGCCCCGTTTCGACGTAAGCCGTACCTTAAAGAAAGAAACATTTAAGTCATTTATATATGTGTCAGAGAACAATTTAGCAAACATGAAATCTTATGTTAGAGTTATGTTAAACGATTGAATAGCATTATGTTAATATTAAGTAAATGATAAATTACGAACGAATGTGAAAATAAAGCGAAGTACCGACTCACAAGAGACATGGTAGAATAACGGCATGTGGTTCAGGAATGTGGTCGGAATATAAAGACAGAGCGAGGTTCGAGAAAGAGACGATATTCTCAACCGCGCGTGGCGCAATTTGTTGTCGATATAAATGTCACCTCCCACACTGCAAAGTTGTCCCCATCCTACATAGGAAATCCATCCCCAGGATTAGACTATCTATCATGGATGGCATTACAAGCCGGTCCATTATTACTTCTTTGTTGACGAACCCCACCTTCGTCCGCAACAATGTGTCTATGGTTACCATTGAACCGTCTGCTAATCGTGTGTTCGCGATCGCGTCGTGTACTACCAATTTCATCTCAATCTCCCTGAAAAATCTCTCACTCACGAAGCTCCTAGTAGCCCCAGTGTCGACCGTCGCCTTCGCCAGTCGGCCCCCGACCTTCACAGTGGCGACTATGCGACTCTTTTCGACCTTGAGAGGGTAATCTAACTCCGGGACTAACTCGTGCTGGCGCCCATCCGATCCCGCTCCGGATGACGCAGCTGCCCGTTTCCCGCCCTCTTTCTACAACATTCCCCGCTGCTCACGCCTCGATTGCCACACTGCCTGCAGAAGAGCACTTTGGGGCTTGGACATTCTCTGGCAAAGTGTCCTTCCTGCGAAAAATTGTAACATACGCGCGCTCTACTTTGCTCGTTCCCCATCATGTTGTTTGAAATCATATCACGCCCTCCGATTTGAGAACTGTTTGGTTCGTTTCGTGCCATAGGGATTTCAGCCAGCGGTCTCTGGAAAGGATTAACCTGCCTCGCGTGCGTGTCCACGCTTCCGAACCTGTTTGCGCGCTCGAACCCCGTATCCCGACTGAACCCTTACGTCCGGAAATCATTTCTACGGACGTACAACCTGTAGTCTGGCGCTAGATTCTCATAAATCCTACTCAATTCCTGATCGGTACTATATCCGGCATGATGCATCACTTTCTTTAAATCTATCAAATAATCCTTAAAACCCTCGCCGGCTCTTTGCCGTCGGGCCCTGATGCTATCCTCCAACCTGTAAAAATAAAGGGGTGGTAAAAAAAATCTTGAAATTCTTTCTTGAAGACGCCCCATGTCACGTCTCTTAGCCCACTCGTTGAGAACCAGCTCGCCGCTGAGTCTGTCAAGGCCTCGCTCATTGCCCTGGGAATATGACGTATGACAACGCGCGTTCCTCAAGTGCCTCTACGAATTCAAGCGGGTCATAGTGACCGTCAAAACGGATTCCCCATTTCCTCATTTGTTCGCGGACGACCTCGAAATGTTCGTTATTTTCAGCTCCCCAGTAACCCGCGGCCATATCGGGTTTGTAGTCCCTCTGTCCCACCTGGGTACTAGTCACAGGGGGAATAACAGACGGCTTTAAATAAATCCCGGATGGAGGCCCAATCTGCCGCCTTACTGGCAAATGCTGCGCTTGCTCGAATGATGGAAACTCCCCTTTCGATGACCCAGACAAAGTCAGTAAGTCTGTTTCGGACTTTTGCCGCTGTCGCATACCTATATTGAGAGTGTTATACGAGGTGGACGGTTCTGGAACTTTCAAAAATTGCAATTCCCACTCGGCCAATCGCTTCCAAGTTTCCGTGCGATGACGCCCTTCCCTTATAAATGCACATACCCTTTTCCTTAGATCGTCTACCTTTCCCGTTCGATCCAGGCCCAGTTCGTGGGTGACGCGCTCCAGTTCCTCTTTCCGGCAATTGTAGACCCATCGTGCACCTACGCCTGGGTTTCCGCGGTCCTCCGGTGATGGAATTTGTGGCTCACTCATCGTTGGTTTAAGTCCGGTTGTGCTCTGATCCTTTGATAATGCCGTCATAACCCACCTCCATTTTTTTTTTTATTTAACCTTTTCCTTATTTTCCTTTAAATTCAATATTATTTTTATTCAACAAAACCCCTCTAAATTAAATATTTTATTATTTAAAAAAAAACATTAAATTCAATTTTACATTATTTAAATATTTTATTTATTTTTTTTAAATTCTATTTATTATTTTATTATTGTTTATTCATTATTATCATTTTTTTTTTTTATATATATTATTATTATTATTATTATTTTTTTTGTTATTTTGTATAATTTTTTTATTTAATTTTATTTATTTTTATTTAATTTATTTTCTTATAATATTACTTTAAACTTTTTATATTTATGTTAAAAAAAACTTGTATTGATTAATCTTTCTGTTTGATTAAATGTTCCCTTGTTAAATGTTCGTTTAATTAAATTTGTTCATTTACTTCGACCGATTTTCTATTGTACTTGCTCCACTGTTTGATTTTCACGTTTCAGCTGTTCTCGTCTCAACGTTCGATTGTTCGCCGCCACGCCCAAAACTAGTCACACTTTTTTAATTTGGCGCGTGCTGTACTTCGAGCGTTGACCCGCACTCTGCTCCGTTAAGCAATCGGCGTCCACGTCTCGCCGTCAATTTCGTTCACTTGCAGGTGTTCAACTCCCGTTCACTCAATCGGCTCGTCCGTTTCAACCGTCTAAATCTTTGTGTATATGGTTTCACAAACTTCACACTCGTTAAGCGATGATTTTGGGCCTTTTAGCTCCCAAATCACATCACTCCTCTTTCACTTTACGTCCCTGCTCGGGCGCCACTTGTAAAGTAGTTATTTTGCCGAGGTACAGATCTCAGTCTGTCCACGGCCCACGTCACAAGAATGATTTATATTTAATCAGCGACGCTTCATGAAATGGAGGTAAGAGGGTGAAGTTGCCAAAGACGACGTCTCGCGCAAGTGAGGTGCCTGGGTGATCAGGGTGTAGCAAGGTAACCCACTCCACAAAACCGCCAATAATTACCCAGGGTATATTTTCGGCGAATACATGCAAGTCGCATGCCGGCGCGAGAAATAGACAACCCCGTTCCGTTTTGTTGTCTGTGTGTGTGTATGCATTTGCATGCACTCGCGCGCGCCACTAAAACTGCCAAAATAAAGAAACTCGAAGGAGAGGGGGGAATTTTGACTTAAGCGTTTTCTTTTATTCTTTCCCTGCTTCACTGTTTCTTACTTCTTAGAGATATGCTTACAATTATAATTCGAAACAAATCGCGGACTTAAACTTCACTGCTCTTATTCCGTCGATGATAATAATAATTACTCCCGTTCTTGTCTGCTTTCTTTAACTAAAACCTAACCTCTTGCGTTGACCTTCGCGCATATGTTACTAACAATTCCCGAATTCTCCGTCGACACGTCTCTACTCATTTAGTTCCCGATCGCTACTGCCTTGGTCGCTTCATTGCGCCTTTTCTCTTGTACTCCTATGTTAATCTTAAGCCTTAGTGTTATAATAGTGTTATAATACTAGTAACCCCCAAAAAAATGCATCAAAAGTTTGGATGCCACGCCAACCAATATTGCCCTAGCCGCCCCCATCCACCCCAATGCTTCGTCAAAAACGGGAATGCGTGCATCTTCCAGAGTTGTGGAGCCACAACATTTGGTAGGAAGATAGCTGGCAACGACCCCAAAAATCTGCATCAAAGTTTTGGAGCCAAGCCCAACAATTCTGCCCCCTTACCACACCTAATACAAACTTTGAGCTAAAAAATTTGGATTACTCGCCCACCCATACCATCCCCCAGCATCCCTTTCACCACATTTTACAAGCTTCGAGCTAGAGTCACCAAATTTGGTATGCAGATAGTAATTGACATCCCACATAGATATGCACCAAAAATTTGGATGCCACGCCCACCCATACCGCCCCAGCCCCCCCTTTCCCCACATTTTACAAACTTTGAGCTAGAGTCACCAAATTTGCAACGAAGACAGCTGGTGGCATCCCCATCTGCATCGGAGAATCTTTAAGGCAGCGTTCACCCCTGCCGCATCCGTTCCCCTTTGCAATCAGGCCTCTTTTTACCGGTTAAATACTGGTATCGAGTATACCGCAGTCGGTTGCGTCCGACTGCAACGTTTCCACATCTTTAAATCTTAATTGCAGTAAATGTAAAGTAATATCATTTTTTAGATGTTTGCCTTTTTTAATATATATATTTTCTCGACAACAAACCACTAGATAGAATTGAATGGGTTGACGATTTGGGCATCGTTATGGATCCAAAGCTTAAGTTTGATTAAGCGCTATTCCACGGAGTTTAACGATCCCTACTTAACAAAAGCTCTGTATTCTTCTCTTGTACGACCGATTCTGGAATATGGATCTTGTATATGGTTTCCCAAATACGAAATTCATCAGAATAAAATAGAATCGGTACAAAAACAATTTCTGCTCTTCGCAGACATTTAAACTGGATTAGATCTTCCTTCCTTTTTTCACAAACTAATTTATGGTGAAATTGATTCTTCTGAATTAATTAACCAAATTAACTTTGCTTTTCCTATTAGAAATACTAGAAATTTTGAACCTATATATCTGCATACTTGTAATTCTAATTATGCTCTTCATAACCCTTTTCGTATTTTGTGTTCTATTTATAACGATCTTTCCCACTTAATACACAGTGCCACTCCTAATTGTTCTATTAAAAATCTAGTTTTGTGTCATTTGTCTACATGTTCGCAATCATCGTAACCGCACGATAAGCGGAGCACCCCTCGGTCGGATGGGCGGGAGGTGGGTCGCTTTGTGCGTGGGCCACTTGACTGTATTGTTCGTTAGTACATCTTGGCCAAATATATAAAATAAAAACCGCAACGGGACTTACAGTGGCATCATCGCATAATCGGACACTTCTTTCCTCAGTACAATCGTGCTCAAAAAGTATAACGAAATGCGATAAAATTGTGGCTCTTTCACATTTATTGTAACTTTATAATACTGACTATCTAAATCATAAAAAAAACTCATATTTATACTCGTTACCGAAGGTACAGAGTATATTGGTATTGTGCAATGTCCGTCACGGTGTCGGTCTGTGTGTCCGTCTGTCCGTCCGTATGTATGCAAGTTGTTTCCATTCCTTCAAGCTAGAGACTTGAAACTTTCCAATTCTTTTAATCAATGGGATAGTAAATTAAAGTGTCAAGATTGATTACTCAAAACCGATAAATCCACATATTTCGCACATTCAGCTAGAACTACCAAATTTGGTAAAAAAGATAGCTACTAGCAACCCCCAAAAAACTGCATCAAAATTTTTAGCTAGAGCCACCAAAATTGGTGCAAAGATTGGTGATGATGACCCCTCAAAAACTGCATCAAAGTTGGATGCCACGCCCACCAATACTGCCCTAGCCGCCCCCATCCGACACAGCGCTTCGTCTAAAACGGGAATGCGTGTATCTACCAGAGTAGTGGAGCTAGTGCCACCAAATTTGGTAGGAAGATAGCTGGCAATGACCCCCAAAGAACTGCATTAAAGTTTCGGAGCCACGCCCACCCATTCCGCCCCCAGCCCCCCGGCATATTGAAATCAGAATAGCCTATATCTCCCACAGTTTTTGAGCTTAAGCCAACAACTTTGGAGCCAAGATAGGTGATGATGACCCCTCAAAAACTGCATCAAAAGTTTGGATGCCACGCCATCCAATACTGCCTTAGCCGCCCCCATCCGACCCAGCGCTTCGTCAAAAACGGAAATGCGTGTATTTTCCAGAGTTTTGGAGCTAGAGCCACCAAACTTGGTGGGAAAATAGCTGGCAACGACATCCCAGAAATCTGCATCAAAGTTTTGGAGCCACTCTCACCCATTCCATCCCACTTTCGCCACCTCTTACAAGCTTTGAGCTAGAGTCAGCAAATTTGGTTTGATGAAAAATCTAATTGTTTTTAGATTATAGAACAAACAAACGAAATGATCAGAAGCGTTTTTTTCGTGCAAAATTGACAGCGAGTTTAATATTTGTGGTGTGGCTTTAAGTATAAAATTACAATTAAAATGTAGCTTAGCCTAATAGTAGGATATCCAAAGGATAGTTGGACCAAGTAAAAAGGACAAAAAAACCGGACAAATATTTTTTTTATTTATTTAATTATTGTTCATTTTAACGTCTAAGATTTCATCTAGACTAGTTTCTTCTTCATCATTGTCATGGGCATACACATTATTAGTTCCCATTAAGCGAACGACACCATCCGGAACTTGAAAGCTATGGCAGCATGCCCCGTTTCGACGTAAGCCGTACCTTAAAGAAAGAAACATTTAAGTCATTTATATATGTGTCAGAGAACAATTTAGCAAACATGAAATCTTATGTTAGAGTTATGTTAAACGATTGAAGAACATTATGTTAATATTAAGTAAATGATAAATTACGAACGAATGTGAAAATAAAGCGAAGTACCGACTCACAAGAGACATGGTAGAATAACGGCATGTGGTTCAGGAATGTGGTCGGAATATAAGACAGAGCGAGGTTCGAGAAAGAGACAATAGGAAGAAGGAATAGAATGTAACGGTTGTGCGAATGGCTCGAGCAGAGAGACACGAGCAGAGCGAAGCCGTGTTGGAAGAAGTTGAGTTCAGTTGAAGCATGAGAAAAGAAGCGACAACACAAATTGCGACTCGCGGTGTTCTAAAAATATATATTTTCGGCCATAGATAAAACAATTAAATAATGAATGACGATATTATCGAGTACTCCCCGACATCAGAAGTGGGATCACCACAGCTGCAAGATCATGGTGACAGCAACCTGCAAATAATTTTGGATTCGCAGAACCAAAAATTCATGGAGATGTTTAAGGCAATGCAAGCTGCAGGAAATCAACTTAAAACGTCGTTGCCAACTTTCGATCCAGATGCTGCTGGGGCTGATGGTGTCTCGTGGTGCAAAACCGTGGATATAATCCTGGCCGAACATCCACTGGAAGGAAGTGCATTAATCATGTCACTCAGCAAGGCGTTAGTTGGAAGTGCTTCTCAATGGCTCGCCCAAATCAGTTATATTGGAATGACATGGCACGTGTTTAGAGATTTATTCACACAACGCTTCGATGGAATAGAGACGCCTGCCGCCATCTTGCTGAATATTTTGAACGGGAAACCGAATGCAAACGAATGTGTGTCAGTGTATGCAAGCCGACTAGTGACGTCATTGCTGTCGACATGGAAAGCGATGAATCTGGAAGAGATAGCAGTATCACTCGTTTTGGCACAATTAAAAGCACACGCATATTGCAAACGGAGCGATCATTTTGTTTCGGATGAGGTTCCAGATAGGAAGAAGTCCAGATTTCAGAATCAAAGTAAATGCTTCTACTGCAAAAAACCCGGACACAAGATGATAGAATGCCGCATGAAGAAAGCAGACGAAAAACCCAAAGTGAAGACGAACCAGCAGTACACCAGTAAACCAGGCGTAACATGTTACCGGTGTGGTGAAACAGGTCACATTGCTTCAGCGTGTACAATAAGAGCAGCCGCAACGGGCAATAACCATAGCAGCGAGAAACGAGTGGACATGTGCTTAGTTCTGGAGCCAAAAGGAGAAATGCGTCAACTGGGTGAGCTCTTTCCATTCTTCTTCGACTCGGGAGCCGAATGTTCTTTAATGAATGAGTCAATTAGTAATAAGCTTGCTGGCAAGAGAATTAACAAATTGGTTATTCTGAGAGGCATAGGTGAAAACATTGTCAGAAGCAACTTACAAATTTTGGCAACTGTACAGATTTCACAATTTAGTATTGAAATTATGTTCCACGTGATGCCGAATGATTGTCTAAAGCACAACGTAATGATTGGTCGTGAAATTATGCATCTAGGCTTTGGTGTGACAATTGAAGCTAATAATTTTAATATTTACAAAATCAGAACGATTAACGCTGTACATAACGAAACATGTGATGAGAGAAATGTGGAAATGTTAGAAGATTTGATTGATGGAAATGTAGAATTAACTGAGACCGATAAGCAGAGATTAAAAGAGATTTTAAGGGAACAGTCTGCCAATTTCATAAATGGAATCCCAAATAGACGTGTAACTACAGGCGCATTAGAAATTCGTTTAGTTGACCAAAACAAAACTGTCCAGAGACGTCCGTACAGATTGAGCGTAAATGAAAAAGAACTGGTGAGAGATAAAATACAGCAGTTGATTGACGCTAATGTCATTCGACCAAGTAACTCACCATTCGCTAGTCGATTGCTGTTAGTGAAAAAGAAGGACGGTAGTGACAGACTCTGTGTTGACTATCGAGAACTAAATGCGAATACAGTGTGTGACAAGTATCTCTTGCCCTTGATATCGGACCAAATCGCGAGACTACGTGATGGAAAATATTTCTCCAGTCTTGATATGGCAAGCGGATTTTACCAAATTCCGATTCAAGAAGAATCTATTGAGCGAACGGATTTTGTGACCCCAGAGGGTCAATATGAATTTTAAGCGATGACATTTGGGCTGAAAAATGCCTCATCAGTATTTCAGCGTGCGATAGTTTGAGCTTTGGGTGAGTTAGCATATTCATTTGCAGTTGTTTATATAGACGATGTGTTGATAGTTGCAAATTCAAAAGAGGAAGCTTTTGAACGATTGAGAATCGTACTTAAAACATTATCAACGGCAGGTTTTTCATTTAATATCAAAAAATTAAATTTTTTAGAAACAGGCGTTGAAAACCTGGGATTTTACATTAGAGACGGCGAAATAAAACCAAATTCCCGCAAAATAAAAGCTTTATCAGATTTGCCAAGACCTAATACTGCCACTCAACTAAGGCAATTTATTGGCTTGGCATCCTATTTACGGCAGATTGTGCCCCGCTTCTCGGAACGGATGAAGCCATTGTATCGATTGTCAATCGACGATTGACATCAGATGGCAACAACTTTGTTTGGACGGGGAAGCAAGAACAAATACGACAAGATATTATTCGTGTCCTTAATAGCGATCCAGTTCTAGTTATCTTTGACCCACAACTTCCAATAGAATTGCATACCGATGCCAGCTCGCTCGGTAATGGTGCGATACTGATACAAAAGATTGAAGGCAAGCGTAAAGTAGTAAAATATTATAGCAAATGCACTTTGGGCTCAGAATCAAAATACCACTCGTACGAATTGGAAACTTTGGCGGTATATAATGCTGTCAAGCACTTTCGACACTACTTGCATGGTCAAAAATTTGTAGTATTTACCGACTGTAACTCACTAAAAGCAAGCCGTACAAAGACCGAATTAACACCCAGAGTGCATCGCTGGTGGGCATATCTGCAGATTTTTGATTTTAGTGTCGAATACAGGAAAGGGAGTCAAATGGCGCATTTGGATTTTTTATCACGAAATCCGATTCCTTTAGAAATAAATAAAGCCAATAGAGTGAAGGAAATTCGTGTTGATCTAGCAGAAATTACGGACAATTGGTTGTTGGCTGAACAACGACGAGATCCAAACATAACTGAAATAGTTCAGCAGTTAAACAATGGTGGAGTGCACGATGACATAGCAAAAACGTATGAAATCCGAGCCGGACTGTTACATCGCTTAATCCAAAGAAATAATAGAACTCGTTGTTTACCTGTGATTCCCCGGGCATTTAAGTGGTCAGTGATCAACCATGTCCATGAAGCGATTATGCATCTAGGATGGCAGAAAACGTTGGACAAGGTATACGAACAATATTGGTTCGAGAATATGTCCAAGTATGTCAAGAAGTTTGTTGAAAACTGTATAACGTGCAAATTGTCCAAGCCTGCATCGGGAAAGGTACAAATGGAAATGCATCCGAGACCGAAGGTGGAGATACCGTGGCACACTATTCATATTGATATTAGTGGAAAATTGAGTGGCAATAATGACATACGCTAAATCTAGACACTAACAATTGTATACGGGCTGTGAAAGCTACCATTTCGCTCTTTGGAGCACCCACTCGAATTATTGCAGATCAGGGTAGAAGTTTTGCTAGCAATGGATTCCGTGCATTTTGTCTAGCTAACAAAAAAGATTTACATGTGATCGCAACAGGTGCTAGCCGAGCAAACGGGCAGTTAGAACGGGTGATGGGCACTTTAAAAAGTATGCTAACGGCAGTGGAAACAAGTGAACGTTCTTGGCAAGATGCTTTAAGTGAGGTGCAATTGGCCATGAATTGTACTACCAATAGGGTGACGAAGTTTAGCCCACTAGAATTGTTGATTGGTAGAGAGGCAAGGCCATTGAGTTGAATGCCAATAGGTGACGAAATTAAAATTGATTCTGCCGAAGCAAGAATTCAAGCCAAAGAAAATATGATCAAAAATGCAGTATATGAGAAAAATAGGTTTGATAATGAATAAAGCACAAATTGTGAGACATAAGGTTGGTGATCACGTTTTGCTAAAAGATGAAGAACGGCATCAAGCTAAGTTGGACCCCAAATTTAAGGGACCATTTGTGGTGATTGATTTACTTGACGGTGACCGTTACGTTTTGAAGTCGTTGACTAGCAAAAGGACTTATAAGTATGCACATGAGAGTCTGCGTTCGTTGCCAGATCAGCAAGTAGATCTTGAATTTGATGATGAAATTGACCACGGTGAAAAAGACGATGGTCAAGGAGTCACCTCTGACAAATGAAATACAGAGGACATTACGCGCAGGGGCTAGATCCTGGCGACAATGGGCATGCCAATGATGGGTGTCATTGATCGTGGACGTGTGACCCGTTGAGGAATCATGGTACGTGAGGTACATATCGTGGTGGCAAGAGCCTGATAACTGTGTTGTGATTTGACGAAGCGCCAAACGGTCGAGTTTAAGTGAAAAGCTGACGTTTGAAGACGCATGCAAAATGTGAAGTATAAGTTAAGAAAGGAAAATGAAGCAATGAATGTGCCATACGATTAAGTTTGATTTAAATTATGAAAATGAGATGCGTTTATTCATGAAGTAAGACGTGATGCCAATTTTATGTAGAGTATTGTACACGAGGAAGTGTAAGAGCCAGGAAGGCCGTGTCAGAGAACAATTTAGCAAACATGAAATCTTATGTTA